>VUQI01026773.1:0-10457 GCA_015106735.1 Paratilapia polleni
ATTGTGAAACTTTTCCCCTTTTCTGTGCTTTCTAGTGTTTTTGAGCATTTAAATGTGTTTTTTGGTTCCTCTTGTTAAGTATCAACCTTTTTGCTGCAAGTGTGCGACTATGGTTGCTCAGTTTTAGCAGTTTTAGCACTTCTAGCATTTTTTTGGTTGTACTTTATCTCTATTTTTAATTTTTATTGTTTTTTTAATATATCTATCTCAATTTTTCTTTTCTGACCCTTGTGCTGCTGTAATGTGAATTTCCCCAGTGTGGGATTAATAAAGTCTATCTTATCTCTTATAAGAGACATGGTCAATATAAAGTCGATATAACTCATTCTGTCCATGTTTTGACAGACAACACAAAAGGCCAATGACAATGAGAATAGCGCTGCGCCAAACCAATCATGTTGTTGGAAGAGAGTTAGAGCCTCGTCAGGTTCGGTTGACACACACAGCGCAGGACCAGCAGCCAACAGTGGTACACGTGCTAATGTTTGGGCTACTGCAGCCATACACACCAGTACATTAGGAGTGTGAGTGAAATAAAAGACAAAATGACAACAGAAAATGTTAATGAAAACTCGAGTGACAGCGTTATCGAACATGAGACCCCAATGAACACAGCCCAAGGCTCAAAAGACGAGGACATTTTTGAAAAGAAGGGTCTGAGGAATTCAGTGGTGTGTTGATATTTTGGCTGTTTAAAGTCTGACAAAGAAGCAGAACAGCATGCACTGCAAACTGTGTCGAAAGCATGTTTCCACAAAGGCAGGTAACACCACAAATCGTTTTACCATCTGAAGCTGTGCAATCCTTGCACAGTTGACCGTTTACCTGCACGATGAAAGACTTTACAGTCCCAGACACTTTCTCGCATACCATGCCTTATGACAACCCCCCCCCCCACAAAAACCCCAACAAAGACAACCAGTGATATCACAAATGCAACCGCATACTTTTTTATAAAAGACATGCCAATAAGCAGAGTTGAAAATGTAGGATTTAAGCGGCTGATTAAAGTAACTGACCGTCGTTACCTACTCCCTGTCCATAAATATTTCTCTCAGACAGCACTCTCCCAGCTATACATGAGCAACTGTGTGATGCTTCACTAACTTATCGGATTTGTGGTCAAGTCGCACATCTGATCCATATGAGCCTCACTGCCCACTTCATTGAGACAGTACTACACTTCTTGTGCCTTTTTAAAAAAAAGAAATAAATAAAATATTGCCTTGGAGCACAAACAGACCACAGTTGAGTGAATGTGTCAGTTTTTGTTTATGTTATCCTTTGTAGTAGAGTAGAGGAAGGTATAAGTGATATGAAATGGAAGTAAATGTACTTTGAATTTTTACTTAAGCACAGTATTTGAGTCAACTGAGTTAAATTCCACCACTGGTCATTTTTAATGAAATATATTTCATAATATTAATATATTTAATGTAGTGAAATTACACTAATCTCATGAACTACATTAGCCAACATTTTTTTTTTTTTTTTTTACTAAGTAATGTTAACATTACTGCTGACTAAAGGGACACAGCCTAAATTGTTTTTACATGGCCGTGGTCTTCTCATAGCCTCAGATATATCACATACCAATGAACCATCTCAATTTTCTCCAGTAAAAGTAAGACAAGTGAGATAAAATAAAGATTTTCACCTCCATCTCTGTCAATGCTATCCAAAACATCTCTAGCTGCTAGAGTCACAGTTGCTAGGCAACAGGAGCAGCAAGTCGTAAGCTAGACCGTCCCATTTAATAATCGCTCACTTCCTGCCTACGAAGGTGTGGCTGGGTCCTTCGACAGCCCCTGAATTGGGACACAGCTTTTGAGTTAGCAGCACCTCCTGTCATACTTAAAAAAAAAACAAAAAAACACCAGAATATTAGAGACATTATAGAAGAACTTTGATATTTGCTGTGTGACCAAAAGATAGCTACAAAAATGAAACAGACCACTTAAAGCCTGGCAGTGGTGCCCTCATCGCACTGTCTGAAAGCCCCTTTAACATTAACAATATAAAAATTCTAAATTGTCTAGAAATGCAGAGAATAACTCAGCCCATAGTCTGTTTCAGTTAAAAAGCCCTGAGCCCATACAGCGTTTTGGATGAGACAGCTTCTCCTGGTACTGGGGTTTCAGCAAAGAGGCTATTCTCCAGACTATAAGCATCTTATAGTCCAACATGATGACGTGAACTCAAATACATAAGCTGCATATTCTTTCACATGTATCTCTGTTTTTCTCTTAATCAGAGAATGATCCTCATCAAGAACAGTTAGCTGAACTGTCAGTCTTGTCTCATTTGCAGCTCAGTGGGCAAAGGTCAGGAGTCAATGGACAGTACCAAAGCTGCCCCTTTCTTTTTACTGAATCAAGAATCAGTTTAAATTAAGAACAGAGCTGATACTGGAATTGTGAGATTGCCAAACATCCCAGTTCATAGGTAACACACGTCAGCCTGTCAGTCTACCCATCAACTCCTGTTATATGTAGGCGCTTTACACTGACATCTGGACAGAAACAACCACTGCAGTTGTCCATTTACTGAATTTGATGAGTCTGGATTTCTTGATGGCATTTTTCCCCTCTCTGTGCATGCCTCTAAATAGGATAAGCAATAAATAGCCCATCCATCAGGTTACCCAAAAATGTTTTCATTCTGCTGAGGGAACTCGGTGACAGAAAAACATTGCTGTGCAGTTCTTCTGAACCAACCAAATGGACTCTCTGAGGCTGTAATTATAATGAAAGGTGGACAGAGAAAATTACACTTTACACTGTTAATGTATTGCATCAGTAATTATTATCATTTTTCACTACTTTCAAACATCTCTTCTAGACTAGACTCCTTTCACAAACTTCACTGTACTATTTTATTCACTTTTATCTACATTATGTATTATGCACAGTTTGCACTGATATACAAAAAAACAGCTAAAGAAAATCCTGATAATGCCATTCTGAAAACAAAGTGTCTGGTTTGTATGATTTTATGTAAACTTAAACTTTAATTTTTTGTTTTAAAGAAATTTTACACTCTGAAAAGGCTTAACAAATAAAAGTTCAGTGTTCAGGTCTGCACAGGATATATAAAATCTCACAACACACGTGCACCCTTCTCAGCCAGTATTTGCCTGAACTTGACACGTCAAGGCCAACATTAAGGTTTGTAAATCTGTCACACAGGCATCCTTCCTCCAAGTGGCATGATGCCAAACACTGAACATACACTCCTTTTCTGCTGCTGCACAGTAAGGTCTGTACATCTACTCTGACATGCTGAACAGATCCAGGATTTAATTTAAGAGTGCAAACCAATCAATACATTACAGTCTAACACCTTATTAAGGTGCTTTCAGTTCCCCCACAGCCACTAATGAATTCAACCCACAGCTTTATTTGCTTTTCTTCAAGCTCTACTAGTAGCTTCCTCTCATTTCAGCAATGGATCTTATGTGATCTGATCAATAGTCCACTGTGTATCCATACTCCCATCAGGTGGAATCTCTACCCTTCATAACTGGGAATGCCAGAACAATCCCTAAACACAATGGCACCGCCTCTGAAGAAGCCTACAGCATTGTCAGCACCTATACATGCACATACTGGGTGTGTATGGCCCGCTGCAGTCCCACCAGCAGCAGCAGCAGTCAGAGCCTCGGTATATGCACCAAAGTGGAAAGAAAAAAAAAACACGGCTTTTACTGAAAGATGCTAACCATTTAACCTCCAAACAATGACTCTTCAACTGTGGATTGCCATTTTAATTGTGTTTAAAAAAAAAAAAAAAAAGAAGAAGAACGTGTCAAGTTTAGCTTGGGGATGTTCGACTGATCCTGCTGAGCCAGGTGACAGGCAACCCGGACTTACCGATTTAAATGAAGCAGCAGCGCTTGCTTTGACAGCTCAGCGGACCAGACTCGGCCCTGCGAGGATTCTCTTTAAAGACGGACAGGGCGTCACGCTAAACTACACTGTAAATCTCAAAATGTTAGCATGGTGGCAGTGTGTGATAGTACTCATTATCATTACCATCCTTTCCAACAACCCTGCCGGGTCCGCTCTTTGAGACGCATTTTGAAGTGGCATCAGGACTTGAGTGCCGACATGGAAAAATAGCGGTTTAGGAAGAAGAAGCTGACAGAATATTTTGCGCCTACAAGTGAGCGATATTCATCCCACACTGAAAGCCGCGGTGGGGACGCAGAGCACTAGCCATTGAGGATGGTGCTAACATTAAAAGGAGTGGAGAAAAAATACGCTATGGTTTAAATTCCGGTAGTAGCCAGATTACACTGGCACCGAGTCCATCGTGATGAAATGAGGGTGGAGATAATGAACGTTACTGAGTCACACCAGCCGATAATATAAAACCAGTTATAACAAGCTTCCTCTCTGCTACTGTGAGCTAACTGGATATAAAAATGTAATTCATACAGGCATTCCACCAATACACAGGACAGTTTGAGTATTACGCTGCTGCTCATGTAAGCATTAACATTAGCTAATCGTAAGTTACTGAGGTTTACATTGGTTCGTCCTGGACAGCAGAAAGCTAACAATTCACCTCACCTGCAAGGCTCAGGCTCCAAACACGGTGAATGGGATGTGTCACTGTTAGTCGCGTTTTTTCCTTTTGCGGTTATAATGAAAGAAGACAAGTCGTTAGATCCGTCAAAACCATACCCGAGACGTTCAGCGGTGCTGAAGTCTTGTCTTGGTGGCTAGCTATCCCAGCTCCTAGCTAATTCACAGATAAATGATCGGCTAGCCAGCCACCGATGCGCCTTCCGTTATTTTACTACAGGCGGCTAGCTTAACCAACTGTTAGCTCGGAGAAGAGGCTGCTCGGTTTTCTAACTTATCCAGGCCAGTCCAACGCCAAAGTTGAAGGGAGGCCGAACCAAGTGAATGTAATCCCAGAACAATTATGGGTTCTTCTCACATATCCTTAGTATTAGTGGATAAGAGATTCCCAGAGGCCGACATATTTGTCAGTACTATTCAACTCTGATGCCAGGGTCCTACAGCAGGATTGTCGCAATAAAAATAACACTGATTGGACCACGGGAATGTCAATCAAGCTGCAAGCGTATTCTATTGCATCTGCAACTGTAAGCCCTCCCCCACTCCTCCCCTACATAACAGCGAGCGTCATGATTGCTCTTTATCATGATACAATTGATTCCCCAGCACATATCAGCACGCATACATGCTATAGCCTTGCTACTATATATTATTGTCACTAAGCGTGGATGGCACATAAGCTGTCTTTGACACGAGGTTTTAATCCTTTCATGTGACACACTGACACAGTAACGTATGTTTGTTTGTGTGTGTGTGTGTGTTTATTCTCATTATGTGGGCAACACACACACTAACAACACAAAGGGGAGATTAAAATGACAGCAGGGGCTGTGAGGATAAGCCCACACAAGCAAGTCCCTCATCAATAGCCGCACACATATACACAAGTCTCTAATAATAATATATAATAATAAATCTAAAATCCTGTCACCAGGAAAACATACATGTGGCCCTATTGTGGTTCACTATGTGTGTGTGTGTGTGTGTGTGTGCTTCTTGAAAGACCAGGCAGTCAAGGGGCAATCATGGAATTAAAAACAAAAACCAAAGGATTTTTAGATGACCCATTTCTCATAGGGGTTCGCAAACAGTTTTTCATTATGTGCATTTCATTGGAAAAACCTGATTATTAAAGGATGGATAGATTAAATGTTTTTTATGTCTACCTAATACACTACTAACCAATCCACATACACCCATCAGTCATAACATTAAAAGTGGTGTGCTCAATTTTGGTGAAAACCATAATCAATGCTGATGAATATTGTAATCTTGATCATTTAACAAGATCATTTATAAACTTAACAAACATCATGCAGTGATGGAACTTTTCCTTATTTCCCATAATGTAGTAAATTAAAATCAAATTAATCACCCAGCCCTACATTAAAACCAAACATTGTATAGCCCCCCCTCATGCTGCCAAACAGCTCTGACTCATGAAGGCATGGGCTTTAAATGTCTTCTGTGATATAAAACAGATCCCTGAAAGTCTGGAAGTTGTGAAGTGGGTGCACTGGAACATCCCACTAATGCTCTAGTTAACTGAAATCTGGAATTTGGAAGCCAAGTCAACACACTGAACAGTTTTTCATGTTCCTCAACCTTTCCTGAACCCTGTATAGAGTGTGACAGGGCATATAATCCTGCTGGAAGAGGCTACTGTCATCAGAGAATCCCAACAATTTTTAGGTACAGTCATGGTGAAAAGAAAGTACAAAAATTCTAAATTCTAAGGTTTTACATATCAGGACATAATAAAAAACTATCTAGTCCTTACCAGGTCTTAAAATTAGGCAACCTGAGATGAACAACAACACATGACATATTACACAGTGCCATTATTTATTTAAAAACTTGCCAAAATGCAGAAGCAGTGTGTTAAAAACTAAGTACACCCAGAATTCAATAGCTTGTAGAACCACCTCTAGCAGCAATAGCTTGAAGTCATTTTCTGTATGACTTTATCAGTCTCTCACATCATTATGGAGGAATTTTGCCCACTTTTCTTTACAATGGTTTTTGGACATTGTTTATGCACAGCTCTCTTAAGGTCCCATCACAGCATTTCAGTTAGGTAGAGGTCTGGACTTTGACTGGGCCATTGCAACACCTTGATTCTTTTCTTTTTCAGTTGCTCTGTTGTAGGTTTGCTGTTGTGTTTGGGATCATTTTTCAGTTGTGTGACACAATTTTGCTTTAGCTGTTGGACAGATGGTCTCACATTTGACTCTAGAATACTTTGGTATAGAAAGGAGTTCATGGTCAACTCATTGACTGCAAGGTGCCCAGGTCCTGTGGCTGCAAAACAAACCAAAATCATCACCCCTCCACCACCGTGCTTTACAGCTGGTGTTAGGTGTTTGTGCTGATAGGCTATATTTGGTTTTCACCAAACATGTTGCTGTGCAATATGGCCAAACATCTCCACTTTGGTCTCACCTGTGCAAATGACATTGGCCCTCATTTACTAACAGTGCATATGCACAAATCTGTACCTCAATGATGCGTACGAGCGTGTCACGCACAAATCAGTGATTTATTAATATTTTCCTACCTGAATTTGTTTGTACTTTACAAACAAATTTAGAAGTCCCTCTAACCATGCACACAAATAAATAACAGCCTGGTTGCCTTAGGAAATTTAAACGCAAGTCTTTAAAATGAATACTATTACTACTATTACTACTGGAACTACTACTAATTATTATTATTATTATTATTATTATTGCCTTTTAGTCATTATTCACAGTTTTCTAAAACATCATAAGCTACTAAATGCTCAGAATTACAGTTAAATAAAAAAGATAAATTGGATGTAAAGAAAACAAAATACTAAATGGAAAAGTGTAGGCTTTAGCCTTTTTAATTTAAACATGTTCCAGTATCCATTATCTCATCTCATCTTATCTTAAATTTTCTTATCTTTCATCATTGCTGGATGTTGTTACTTACAGTATAATTTCTTGGCACTATCCCACAGATGTCGGAGAACCAGTTTTTTGTTAGTTTGTTTTGTTTGTTTTTTTTTCATTGCAGTGAGTTTCTCATTTTGAGCTGACAGATCACATGCTCCTTGTCCTCCACGTATTTTCTTCTTTATCTTGTAGTCTGTTAGTCTTTTTTCATGTCAACTTTGATTACAAACATTTTTGTAACTTGAGCCACAGTGAGGGTCTCAGGGGAAACAACATTCAGCACCCCCATTATTTCAGCCTGAGCCTCACTTTTTATTTATTTATTTATTTTTAACAGTTAGTACTTACGTGGAAACACTTTAGAAAGCTGGCCCTTTTCTGACTTCCTCCTCAGACCTTGGACGCTATTAAGTTTCTCCAGTCTGACTTTTTCCTTCTTTTTTTGCCTTAGCGGTGCAGGCTTCTCTCTTTCAACATCATTACCACTCTGTCCACTTATATAGAGAAATGGGGGTGTGGGTGTATGCAGATAGCATGCAGATTGCAGTAGCCAGCATGAGCCTGTTAAAGTAGAATGAGTCTGATTTACTAACATACACAAGGCGGTGAGAGAAAAATTGGCTGGTGCACATGTGTCAAAGTCTGACAGTGATTTTGTGTGCAAACTTGTTTTTGCACAGGGTAAGAATGTTTCCACGCAAATATTAGTAAATGAGGCCCATTGTTCCAGAAGTCTTGTGGTATATTTAGATGCAGTTTTGCAAACCTAAACCTTGCTGCCATGTTCGTTTTGGAGAGAAGAGGCTTCTCCTGGCAACTCTTCCAAACAAGTCATACTTGTTCAGTCTTTTTCTAATTGTACTGTCATGAACTTTGACATAATAACTGGGGCCTGTAGGGTCAGAGATATAACATTTGGGTTTTTTGCAGTTTCTCTAAGCATTGCATGGTCTGACCTTGGGGTGAATCTGCTGGGATGTCCACTCCTGGGAAGACTGGCGACTGTCTTGAATATTTTCCACTTGTGAATAATTTTTCTCATTGCAGAATGATTGACTTCAAATGACTTCAGATTGTTTGGAAATGGCCTTATAACCCTTCCCAAATCTATGATCAGCAACAGTTGGTTCTCTAAGATCATTGCTAAAGTCTTTCCTCCTTCACATTGTGTTAACACACACCTGAATTCTCCAGACCAGCAAACTGCCAAAAATTCTGCTTTTATTGTGGTGGTCACACTTGCTGATGATCAGTTAATCAAGTGTACTTGATTACCAGCACCTGGCTGCTACTTACCTTCTTAATTCCTATGGAAGCAGTTAGGGTGTGTTTAGTTTTTCATACAATGCTTCTGCGTTTTGGTTTCGTTTTTGTTAAATAAACATATTGCAATCTGTCATGTGGTGTTGTTTTTTTGAAGTTGTATTTACCTGATTGTAAGACCTGATAAAGATCAGGTTATTTTTTATTATGTCCTGATATGTAAAATCTTAGAATTTACACAGGGTGTACTTTTTTTTTTTTTTACCATGACTGCAGGTGCTATGTGCCACAGTAACATACACATGAATGCCTGGATCACATCAGAACATAGAGCCAAGAGCATCACACTCTCAGCACTGCTGCCATCTCTTCCCCAGATATATGACACGCATGCACCTGGTTGTCCATTGTCAGAGGTAGACAGGGGTCAGCATGGTATCTCTGACTGGTCTGTAGCTAAGCAGCTCCATATACAGCAAGCTGCCTAATGTGTCTCAGCTTTGTTAGGTTCAGTTGTAACGAGCAAGGTTATCAATGTTATTCACTTCACCTGTCAGTAGTTTTATTGTTGTGGCTGGTAGGTATACACTGAAGGAGGTGTTGGTCACTGGAATCATTTCTCCTGTTCTTTACTGTAGGTCTTAAGGATCTTTCATTTACTTATTTTCTTGTAAAGTGTCTTTAAGTACCTTAAAAAGCATTCTATGAATAAAATGTGTTATTAAGTATTACAAAAGAATTAGCACAGATGCAAAGGAGGTACAATTACAAACCTGTTCAATGTGAATGTAGGAAAAATGTGAATATACAGAACCTTTAGACTGTTATCCTACTTTATGGTAGTTTTCTTTGTCGGAATCAGACAAAAACCTCAAAGGGATAAAGAGGGTTCTCAAGAAAACACCTGATTGTGGGTATCAGCAATGACTACCAGTGTTGGCTGTACCGTGCTACAAAAAATACACCCAAATTTCTTTTTTGTTTTATATTTCTGTGCTTGAGTGGGTTTTGTCTGGGTACTCTGGCTTCCCCACACAGCTCAAAGACATGTATAGTACCTTGCAAAAGTATTCATATCCCTTGAACTTTTCCACATTTTGTCACGTTACCACAAACTTGTAAATTGTATTTTATTGGGATTTTATGTGATAGACCAACACAAAGTAGCACATAATTGTGAAGTGGAAGGAAAATGATACATGGTGTTCAAATTTTTTACAAATAAAAATCTGAAAAGTGTGGCGTGCATTAGTATTCAGCCCTCCTGGGACAATGCTTGTTGAACCACCTTTTGCAGCAATTGATCTAAACCATTCCATTGTAGCACTGGCTGTATGTTTAGGGTCGTTGTCCTGAAGGAAGGTGAACCTCCGCCCCAGTCTCAAGTTTTTCTCCAGGGTTGCCCTGTATTTAGCTCCATCCATCTTCCCATCAACTCTGACCAGCTTTACTGTCCCTGCTGAAGAAAAGCATCCCCACAGCATGATGTTGCCACCACCATCTTTCATGGTGAGGATGGTGTGTTCAGGTTCATGTGCAGTGTTAGGTTTCCGCCACACATAACATTTCGTAGGTAGGCCAAAAAGTTCAATTTTGGTCTCATCTAACCAGAGCACCTTCTTCCACATGTTTGCTGTGTCCCCTACATGGCTTGTGGCAAAGTGCAAATGGGACTTCTTCTGGCTTT
>VUQI01026774.1:19853-36161 GCA_015106735.1 Paratilapia polleni
CTATGCAAAGTGGAAATAGCTAAAAAAAAAAAAAAAAATCACAAATAAAAGTTGTGTTTTCTTTATTGTGCTTTTACAATCTCTTTCGCCCTGCTTCCACTCTTTCTGCAAATAAAAGCTATCCAGGCTTTATACTTAACCACATGAGAATAATATCAATTTTTTTCATCTAACTTTCAGCAGGAAAATAAGGAAAGGGTATTTCCCAAAATGTCAAGCTAATCCCGTAAATCCATTGTACAGCCTTTGGAGCTTAAAGTCTACACAAATGGAAATATTTTTACATTCTGTTTTCTGTCTGTCTTTCAGCTAGAGAAAAATGTGGCTATAGTTAGGTCAAGAAAACCTTGAGAAAACAATGAAGGGATTGTTTGCAGCATCAGGGTCCATTGATCTAGCTTTGAATGCTCTCACCTGCTCTCCCTCTTTGATAAAGTCTTTTCTGCAGATATGAGCCATGATTCCTGTGGCCAGAGCGTCGCCCATCACATTGACCATGGTCCTGAATCGATCCCTGGATGACAAAGTCAAAAGTTATTCACAGTGAAGGCTGGTGAAGACTGGGGAAAATAGGTGTTTTTCATAATCACTGTATATTACTGAAGACTTCATACAGTTTAAAACTCTTTGACTCACTGATTTATGCAGCCTACATGAAGTTAGGTACATATGTATTCTTAATATTTTGCTGATTGTGCCTTTGATCAATCTCCGTGCAAGAAGCCAAAAGTTACTGGTTGTTAGTTAAATATCTTAACCATTTCCTGAAATGGTGACTGTGATTAGTGGAAAAATAAACCTTTACTTACAAAGCCCAGTCAACAGCAATGATGAGAGTGATGTCATCGGTGGGCAAACCCACAGAGGTCAGCACGATCACCATGGTAACAAGTCCAGCCTGTGGGATTCCAGCTGCACCTATGCTGGCGGCTGTGGCAGTGATGCTGAGAGAACAGAGAGAGAAGCCGGGTACATTTATCTTCACAGGATGTACTGCAACACGTCCTCATATATAACCTCCCTGAAATGAAGGTGCAGGTTTGTTTGTGAGCTGTGAAACTGCAGGGATGAAAAAATAAAGTGGATGTAGGGACAGTGGGGAAGTATAATTTTAAAGTACTCTACTACATTGAGTGTTTCTACTTCTCCACTGCAGAGTGGGATATGGCTCTATTTACACATCCACATTTATTTGGCGGCAGCAGTTTTTGTAGATTAATATTCATACACAAAACACATGATCAGTTCAACAAGCTTTATAATTCAGAGTTGGTATATTGTTGTTGGGGGGATGGGAAGATAATTAAAATAAGCCCAACTCCCCTTAAATAATGTTTGCTAGTTTTCTATTGTCACATTCCCCACACAAAAATCTCAATAATTTTTATAAACACTCACTCCTTGTTTTCACATCTTGACAAAAGTAGGCTCCTCTTTTCTAGCTTTTTATTTTGTCAAGTGAAATAAAAACTATCCATCATATAAGCAAGTTCTTAGAAAACTGTCTCCATCTCTAGCTTACTTTGTTTTTTTGTTTCCAACTGACTCACTTTAAATTAGATCTACAAAATGATTGCTAATTTTCTTACACAACTTGTAGCAACCAAGTAACAACCTCTGGGGCTTAAAAATGAAGCCAGAGTAGAAGTGTGAGAAGCAACAGTTCCTGAACAGCCACTTGAGGCTGGCTCCAAATTGAGTTGAATCCCATGGACACCCATGTTAAAACACATATCTTTACAGCAGAAATACAGCCTGGTACAAAAATGGTTTTCATCTCTATAGCTAATTTCCCATTCATGTCTATTCATGTCAAATGTATTGGGGGGAAATTCTGTTTTATTTTTCTTTTCAATTTGTACTAAGGGTTAAAAGTTACACATTATTAGGGGGCATGGCTGCCTTAACTGGTAGGTGGATGCAGCTACCAGCTACAGCTAATCTAATTCATGTTATTGAACTGGACCTCTAAACCGTGTTTGTGGTATTTGTGACTTTCTAATGAGTTTTAGTAATTTGTCATTATTTTCATTATGTAATTATTTTCTGTCAGTAGACTGTCCAAGAAGTCAGTGTCAGTTTTGGTGAGTGAAATTCTAGTAGTTTATTTAAACTTTACTTAGTTACAGTGCATCCATTCAGTCCTGTAGGGCAGCTTGCTAGCTTGTTAGCTTTAGCTGCACACAATGGGAACCTGAAATATTTTTCAGGTTCCCATTGTGTGCAGCTAAATTCACTTAATATGAAGAGAGGCAGTGGCAGGGTGAGTCAGTCCCCATAGACTCAACTTTACAGCATCAAAAAGCATGTTTACAGCCGGGTACAAAAACTAATTGGGCTCGCTAAGCTGGCTAGCTAACACTAGCTAGCTAATCAAGCTAGCTAGTGTTAGCTGATAATTTAGCAGTCCACCCTCTTATCCAAATATGGTAACTTTTGGCTCCAAAAAAACCAACATGACGGCAGCCCAAACTGTAACATTAAGCCTTTAAAATGTGGAGTCTAAAACCAGTGGGTGACATCATGGTGGCTACTTCCATCTTTTACATACAGTCTGTAGTGTAACCAAACTGAACACAATAGGAGGAGTAATGTGCATTAAGAGAATATTCAACTGGAGTACTTAATATATATATATTATTGTACCTTGAAATAGAATTGTATTTACTGTATTTATGAGATTCTAAATTAAGGCCATTGTGCTATTCAGCACCACAGAAGTGGAAAATTCTGAAAGCTCTCAGTTCACAAGTAATGTGCACGACTTCCCGTGTCGTGATCAGAAGGTCACAAGTTCCATTTGAAGGTAGTATATGCTCCCAGTGGCAAGGCAGTTGAATATGCTAGCTTGTGTTGGAGCAGATAGTAAGACAGTTTTATCCAGTCCTCATAGGATTTTGCTAGGATAAAAAATGATTCCTCTCTTTAAACTATTTACATACAAAGAATATTTTTACTACCCCAGTCCCATGGGTGCTCTCTCCCCCTTCGCTAGGGGATAGGGCACTCATGGGACTGTGGTAGGAGTGCCATGGGTGCCCCATCGCTTTTTCTTCTGCTCAATCATTTTGTTTCCTCCTGTCTTATCTGCAGTCTTGGGATTGTATTTATGAAAACTAGTATAATCTGTCTGAACTTCAACTAACAACAACATTAAAATGTTGCTACAATACTAATCCAACAAAAATCATACATTATATAACAATTTTAATTGTTGAACTACACATTTTAGTTATGTAAAGTTTCAGAATCTCTTGTCCAGTACTGTGGAGAGAGAATTAGAGATTTAGGGAGAACGATGGTTTTGTCCAACCTTCTGGACTTTTGAGTGCAATTTAACAGCTTTCTTCTGGAAAAAATGAGAGGTTGGGGTTCAGGTTGGGTTACCATGCAGAGGGAGCAGCTTCATGGTCCGTAGCCAAACGGCACGGGAACAGGATGCAGAGGGAAAAAAAATATTATAATTCTCCGTGACAAGGGAGCTGAGTAATACAGGTCATATGGGATTTACTGCCAAGGGATTACGAGGGAGTGTGCACAGACTGCAGCCACGAAGAGGTCTGCTCTTAACGTTATTACAGTAGGACATCAATTCAGAGGAGGGACAGGACGTTTCCCTTAACCTGGGGGGGAGTTTGTTTACTTTTTGTTGAATATTACAGAGTTGTGGTGTTGATGGAATCAGGCCTGTCAGTATTTTCTATCTGTCTGTCTGTCTTTCCCCAGGGCTTCCAGACTGATTTAGCAGAAATCAGATCAGACTAAGAAGCTCATGTGAGGCGTAATCTGTGTGACATTTACATATATGTGTATCTAGTAAATCCCATAATATTTTTATTAATTCAGAATTAAACTAAATATGTGACGTTATTAATTCACATGTTGCAGTCAAAATACCACAAGCATGCCTGCTGTTTATTTTTGACCCACATAAAATTTGTTTCTATTCTCACACTTTGGCATGTTTTTCCCCAACTGCAATAATTGCCGAGATAAATATCTCTCCAAAGAGTTTTGAAGGTAATGAAGATTTTTATTAACTTACCAGCTGACAGCAAGAAGGTAAAATAACTACGTTTGTTTAAAATTAATAACTTTGACAACCCTCTAGATGGATTTTTTTTCTTGGCAATTACTTCAAATGTACAAAAAAAAAAAACCTCACAGTGTTCTCTTGACAAGATTTCCAGAAATGTCAAAGTGTTCCCTTACAGAGGCACGTATTTAATTAAGCACTGTACCTTCAGAAAGGTGGGGTCCTACAGTTTAATTAAAGAATGCTAGATATCTGTGTAGTTGGAGATATCCTGACCTTAAGTCTCAGGCAAAGAGAAAATTCCCAGACACTGAATTCTACATTTAGACAAATGTCGTTTAAATTACACTTTCTTGTCTGTAATCACTATCTGCTACACATTATTTCCTCTGAAACGCAAGCTAAAGGCTTTAGAAAACTTCTCTAGATCCACAGGAGCCATTATACAATTATTTAAACAGTATGCATACATTAGATTAAACTTGATGTGTAAAGATTTGTGCTTTTATTCCACAATATTTATTGAAGCTATCCAAGAATGAATGAAACAGCTGTTAAAAATGGTTCAGCACTCATTACTCATATTTGATAAAGGAGCCGCAGTGATTTCATCTGACTGTGCTGATATTCATCTTTTGTAAACCTTCCTTACCTGCTGACATTTACTTTACTTCATTAAACATCCCATCAAAAATCAGGTTTTATGAGCCTGCTCCTTACCTGATGGTGATGATCTGCCCAAAGTCGAGCTCGTAATTGTTCACTTGGGCAATGAAGATGGCTGCCACGGCCTCATAGAGCGCAGTGCCGTCCATGTTGATAGTGGCCCCGACCGGCAGCACGAAGCGGATGATGCGTCTGTCGATATGGTTGTTCTCGAGGAGGCACTTAAAGGTGATAGGCAGAGTGGCAGAGCTGCAGCAGGTAAAAATAAAGAAAAACAGGCAATGTAATCAATGGCATTACAGCAGGAAATGTCTCTTACTTTTGACAACCAAGCAACTAAAGTATGAATAAAGCAAGTAGCTCTTTTTTCTGTGTAGGGTGGGGAAAATCTGAGTCACAGCTGATAATATTTGGACCAAAACAAAAAGCATGGGACTAATTTTTTTATTTTTTTAAAACAATGTGAATGTGTTTGATTAGGTGACAGTTGGATCTTTTTTTTACCCTTCAATATACAGTAGTGACACACACCAACAAGCTGCATGTTTACAAAAACCTGCAGGGTTGCACAGAACAAATCCTCCAAGCTTTTGAAAGGAATCAGGCAATGAATTCTCTGGAAAATAACGTCACCATTCCTTCCTGGAAGATCCCACGGACCTCAGAGATATTGAGAGGGTCCTTAGTTCTCCATTAGAGACAGTATAAAGTCCTTGCTTTCCCCTGAGCATTACTGAGAGATAATGATTTTTAGTGGAGTCAACTTTATTTCTTGATTTATTTTTTCCTGCAGGCAGCAAGCAATTTCAAAGCTGTTTCATTTCTCACCACCAGAGTTGTAGCTGAAACAATAAGGGTAAAATTCACTTCTAAGAAACACAACAGTGCTACTTTTAGACTGGTATATATATATATATATATATATATATATATATAATCATTACCCAACATAACAAAATAAAATTGAACTTTAAAAAAAACCAAAAACTTCTGATTTCTCAGCCACTCAGACGTCGATATATATTTTCAAATTCCTTATAGGTGTTTAGGGTTATACCTCGCTCTTTTTCTGTGTTTGGTCACACATTGCAAATGCCACTCAACTCTGAGGTGGAATACAATGTTAGGCTTACAGAAAAACTCCAACAAACATCCATTTCATTCACTCTATTTACACTCCTAATAGACCATAAAAGCATTTCTTCTCGAACCTTGGGCCTCTCTTGGGTGCTTAATAGTTTTGTTTGACCATAAATTGAAGCTTATAAACATTAAGAGATTGGCACCATTGTTAGTTTTTCTGTGAAACATCCTGATTGCATGCTAACATTTACTTATTGGTTGCTTTTGTTTGAGACTGTATACAAAATCTGTTATATATTTAGTATTTTAGAAATCAGCAATTTTTTTTTTTTTGCAGTGGTGTTATCATTTCTGAAATTAGCTGCACAATGTGTTAACACTGCAAGATTTTGCTGTTGCATTGGGACATTCACATCAAAGATGAATGTAATCGACTTTAAAAGATGGAACTGACAGTCGAGGTTAGAAGTATTGAGAACATAGGTAAAGGTGGTTACTGTACAGTTGTGATATCACAGTGTTAAAGAAGCCCTGACACAGGGACAGTTTTTAAATACAGGCTGTGTACATTTCTCTGTGGATTGAGCATTTTCACAGTATTTGTGTTGCATCTAGACCTGCTTTGTAATAAATAAGATTTGGAAGTCTCCCTTTCTAAAATATGGGACTTGTAGGTGTGCAAACTCTTATGTTTTACCTGGAGGAGGTGGCCAAGGAGATGAGCAGGGCCTGCAGAATGCCTCTGATGTAAACTATGGGGCTCTTCTTGGTGATGAAAAAGTACATGGCCGGGAGGATGAACAGACCATGCAGCACCAAGCCCATTACCACAGTGATGGCATAAAAGCCCAACTTCTTCCCCATGGCTGAAGGGTCGTCCATTTCTAAGATCTTCCCGGCAACCAGGAACACGATACCAAAGGGGAAATACCTGGAGAACCACGTTTGAAAAGATAAGCTCTTTCCACAATGTTTTTTCTCTTTATGTTTTTAAGTATAGTTGTGCTAATATCAACATGTTAACATGCTTACATGGATGATTTTACTACACTGATGGTTAACAGCTTTATGAACCATGATCAGCATCTTAGTATAATGTTTAGGATGCTAACATTTGCCAGCAACAAGAAAACACAGTTTAGTTTTGCATGTATTTTACCATAAAAAAGTACTGGTTTGATAAAAGTTTGGCATTAAACGACAAGCAAAGAAACACCACAATACACCTTTACTAAGGGGAAAAATGAATGTCTGTTCCACATTTCCTTGTAATCCAAACAAGAGTTGTTGAGACATTTCACTAAAAAAATAAAAACCTAACAACAATGCTAAAATGTGGGAAAAAATCATTAGATCACCAAAGTAATTAGTATTCAAAGCACAGATGTTTTTTTAGAAATCCTGTGCTGCCATGCAGTTAATGCCTGAATATATTGGCTTCAAACGTGAGTATCGCTTTGATTCAGTGATTGAATTTACATCTTCAAAGTTCACATGGTTAATGTGGCTTGGAAAATGTAATTTGTATTGCTGAATGAATAGCAGAGACAGATTAGAGGATAAAGTCTATAGAAGTTAAAGCTCCAGCAACACTTATAGTATAGTACTTCTAGTACCAGTGTGTGGCCTTCATCAAAGTCATCATAAAACGGTAAAGTTGTTCTTTATACTGAGTGGTAGCCAGTGCTAGATAAATTAAATCATTATTACGAATCAGCAAAACTACTCCCAAATTTAGTTACTTTTCTTTTGTTAGAGTTTACTTGTAAAATACTGCTCTTACCAAATGACAATGGCAACAATCTTCAAAACTGCCTCATTCAAACTCTGGCAAAAGTTGACCAAAGCACTTCCATTGGGTCCCATTCTTCCAAGCATTATTCCTAGATGGAAAAAAAACAGCAATTATGCAGGATGCTTAAGTGTTAGATATTGTATTTATCAACCACATTCCTGCAATGATGTTTTCAGTAGTGTTAATTGATGAGAATGGAAAAAATTCTTTGTTCTCTGCACAACACAGTTCAAACTTAACTGTTCAAAGACTTTTGTTATGTCGTAATATATGTGTTTATGTATGTGCACTGTGGGTGTTAGTAAGTGCAGGATTAATGCCAAACACTTACCCATTGTGGCAGAGAATATAACAATCCCCAGTACATTCATGCCTTCGCTGGTGCCAGGCGATGTTTTCATGATGACGTCAGGAGGCGGAGTAAGATCCAGGGAGAAGTTCTGGGTGTCGGTGCCATTGTCATCCTGGATGCCATAGATGTAGACCCTGCGCGTGGTTGTCTCATCCAGGAGCTGAGCGACTGTTGGTTTGGGAATGAGTTCTGCGACTCTCTGGGTTCGATACTTGAAACCAAAACAGAGCACAGGCCCTAACGTCAGTACAGTGAACATGACAACAACAGAAACATTCAAAATTCCAGATTTTTATATGATAATGAGGTGTGGGCTCATTTATGTTTACATTTTCCATTGGAGAGAACAGATATCGCTTCATAGATACTAAGAGCAACACATTTTTTTTTTGCAAACATGTTATTCCAATGATAATCTAATGCAAGCAGATGTTTGACTTAAAGACTTAGGGGTCACAGCCTTCTTTGCTTTCAACATTTGAGCTTACCTGTTGAAATGTAGCTTGAACCAAGTTGGCCGGAAACATGTTGCTGTGAAAGAGAATTTAAGTGAATTTGTTAACGTCTTTCAGTGAATGGCAGACACAATGTAATGTGGAGTTAACACATGGATCCAAAGTAAAACCTATGTTAACAATGTAATTCATAGTTTTAAGAACACAGAAATGTAAGCAATGCAAGGTGGAAATCAAGAGAAGTAGAACAGCTGCAACCTTTGATTTAACACGTCCTTAATAGTAATGAAAGATGTTTTCCCATATCGCTTCATTTTAATTGGCTTTGATATTACATTGTAAATCTTTCTTGTGAAACTGGAAGTGATTCAGTCAGAAAAATCAAAGAGGGATGACGGCTTCTTTATGGATTCTGCATCATTGCTAGTGTCTTTCCCTAATAAAGTTACCCTGAAAGTTTGCTTTGTTAGTAAATATATTTTTCTGCATCAGTCCTGACAAAAGAAGATGTCCACATTGTCCTTTATTTCTACAATGAAAGCCACACAGGTAGTATAGTACACTTTAATAACTGCTCTGAAAAGCCGACTCATATCTAATATCTCTGAAGGAAAAGATACTGAGTGCTCCAGCTGCCACAGAGAGGACTCAGGTGCAAGGAAGGATAAAATCTGAAGATGAAGGAGCAGGTAGAATAGGGACTGAAGGACAACAAGTGGAAAATGTATATCTGGAGTGGAAAATGGATGCCCAACATCCAGTAAGGTGAAATGAAAGGTTGTTCAACAAACTCATCCAAAGGATCAAAGATAAAATGGGATATGTTAGGTAACGATTATATATTTCCCAGGTTGGGTTATTTACAGAACATATTAATAACTATAATATAGTTATTATAACTATAATAAGGGTGGCCAATTACACAACCCTGCATCATATTTGCTGTATGAAATCTAACACTTGTTCTTTACTAATTTTGGATTGCTGATTTCTTTTTTTTTGTTTCACAAGTGGGAATGTAAACATGATCCAGATGTTTTTTTGCTATATCTATAGATGCTTCACTGCATCCAAACAGCGACAAAACATAACAGATTTTGTGAAAAAGGCATACTTTGCTTATTTTGGTATGAAAGCCATGGGCACCTCATTCAGTTTGCTGGGCGTGTGTGGAAAACCTCCGAGCGTGAACTGAAGGACAGAGAGAGAGCTTGGGTTTTGGTATTCCAATGGTATGGAGGGAGCCACAGAATCACTTTGATGACTGCTACTTCTGTTTAGTCCATATTGCATTGCAATCACTGTAATTTAAGTGTCACAGTTCAGTGATTTTTAAATTTTGCTGTAATTGAATTTGGACCATGGATTTAAGAACTGAGGCCACACAGCTGCAGATGGCTTGTAGCACAGTTTTCTGACAGTGCAGGTGGTCAGGTATATAAAACACTGAGTGGACTTTGAAATATAGTCAGAACAAACATGGGCAGAATGAAGCATGCTTTAAATAGAAGTTATGTAAAAGTGAATTAAGTTTTAGTTTATGAATTAGCTGTTACAAAAATGAAGTACAGACCAAGATGATTTTTATCAAAGTTAGACAAAGACTATATATGTAATATACACTAACTGGACACTTCATAAGGTACACCATGCTAGTACAGAGTTGGACCACCTTTTGCCTTCAGAACTGGCTTAATTTTTTGTGGCATAGACTCAACAAGGTGCTGGACACATTCCTCTGAGATTTTGGTCCATATTGACATGATAGCATCACACAGTTGCTGCAGATTTGTTGGTTGCACATCTATGATCTGAATCTCTTGTTTGACTACATCCCAAAGGTGCTCCGGATTGAGATCTGGGCAAGCCATTTGAGTACAGTGAACTCATTGTCATGTTCAAGAAGCCAGTTTGAGATTATTTGAGTTTTGTGACATGGTGTGTTATCCTGTTGGATGCAGCCCTCAGAAGATGGTACAATGTGGTCATAAAGCGACGGACATGGTCAGCAACAATACTCAGGTTAGCTGTGGTGTTTAAACAATGCTCCATTGGTGCTAAGGGACCCAAAGTGTGCCAAAAAAATAGCCCCCACACCATTACACCACCACCAGCCTGAACTGTTGACACAAGGCAGGATGGATTCATGTTTTCATGTTGTTTATATCAAATTCTGACCCTACTAGCTGAATGTCGCAGCAGAAATTGAGACTCATCAGACCAGGTGACGTTTTTCTGAATCTTCTTTTATTAATTGTAGCCTTAGTTTCCTGTTCTGACACTCTTCTTCATACCTTGGTTCTATCAAGTGGTTATTTGAGTTACTGTTGCCTTCCTATCAGAATCTAGCCATTCTCCTCTGATCTCTGACATCACCAAGGCATTTTCACCCACTGAACTTCTGCTCACTGGATAGTTTTTTTTTCGAGCCATTTTCTGTAAACTGTAGAGATGGTTGTGCAGGAAAATCCCAGCAGATCAACAGTTTTTGAAATATTAAGACCAGCCCATCTGTCACCAACAACCATGTCACATTTAAAGTCACTAAAATCACCTTTATTCCTCATTCTGATTCTCAGTTTGATATTCAGCAGGTCATCTTGACCATGTCCATCCATCCATCCATTTTCTTCCGCTTATCCTGTTCAGGGTCATTGCCTTAATGCAATGAGTTATTGCCATGTGATTGGCTGATTAGATATTTGCGTTAACATAAAGTTGAACAGGCGTACCTAATAAAGTGTCTGGTGAGTATATATATCAAGTGCAAAGTTTTAGCGTCTTTGGGACACAAGAAAAACTGAGGTAGTTATCAGTACTGGGCTACTCCATGATATGTAGGGAGCAAATCATGGGTTCCGCACACAATATAACTCATGGTCTGTGGATATTTACTCATATTTACTGTTGATAACTACATGTATTGTAAAACAGAAGCATGGAAGCAGAGGCAACATTATTGTTAAAAACAGTTACACTACAAACAATGGATGAATACACTTATGTTAATCAGGTTGTTGCGTGGGTGCACACTAGAATGATGCCCTCCTCTGGATTTTACAATATTATACAAACTAATAATTTTAGGTTAAGAGGTTTAGACTGCTGGAATCATGAAATGTACAATGAATGAAGAGTGAGTGATATAATAAATATGGAACAGCGTAATGAAGGGCCTTTTGTTTACGTGAAGACCGCTGCCTATTTTTTATGTCCATTATGTGATATTCTTTACAAACAGAATAGTGTCCAGGGTCTGCATTGTATTAGCACTGCTTGTAAATCCCTCAGTGACACAGAGTCCAAATCATAATCAGAAATCAAATGGCACATTTCAGATGCAGAGAGATTAAAGGACATATTGTATTTTACAGCGGGCACATTAAGAAGAGTGACGTTAAAAAGCATATGGCAAAGATATCCACAGACGATGCAGAGTGAGTCAGAGGACTGCAGCGAGTATTCTGCACAGATTTGACCACCTAGCTTTTCAGCAGGTTATCCTGCCAGAGCAAAGCAGGCTAATGAAACACTCTGACCCCAGGGTTCCCCTAATAAAAGTATGCACATATTCATACATAGCATGCTCATTATACGTACTTATCAGACACATTCGCGCACACAAACACACATTAGCATTGACAGTCGGGCCCATTTGTGAGTGATATAGCAGGCGTACATGATAGATGAAGGCTGTAAAGAAGCTTTGCGAGATAAATCCAAAGCACAGCTGTGCTCTGTAAAACACGCACAAACACACACACACACACACATACACTGAGAGCCTGTGAACAACAGAGCTTCGCCAGTGCACATGATCAGGTCATAGTTGGATTTCATGCACTCTGTCAGTTTATTACTCCCTCTTTTTGATTTTCTAATTGGAAGTGAGTCTTCCAAGTATATATTTTTTCCTGATGTAACAAAGTATGACAAAATCAACAGTGGATGATAGCATACATTTTTAAATGACTAAATACATAATTTGTGCATAATTCATAATTTGTACTTTCCCCCCCCCTCATTCTTTGAATTTCAGGTAAAATAATATTATAAATCTTAAATATCCTTGTGCAGAAATCCACACCTCAGCAGCTCTTCTCTGCAGGCTTTAGTCCACTGACTGACTGACACAAGCCTCCGTCATGTTTCACGTTTATCTCTAACACAACAACCCGGTCCTTCAGCAGCAGTAATTAGCTTAGCACAATAACCCACTGGCACATAAGGCTCCAGGCTTTAGACTCTGACCTCAAGCATTTCCTCAGCTTCTGCCTTCATGAGCACGCAGAGCAAATCTACTCTGCAGGCATATATATCCTATATATGTTGTTTCATTTGTAAAATCTGCAAAAGCCAAAGCACGCACATTAGCAATATTTGAATTAGATTTATTCTGGGAGAAGTCCACGTTCTTCTGGGTTGTTCTTTTTTTCTAGATTGTTCTTATTGCAAATTATTTTGGATGACTTTTTTTGATGTGAAGTTGTACATTAGCATTATTGCTCATATTATGACTCAAATTTGTCTGGAAGCTCTCTTGGGAAGCACGGACACTCCAAAAATAACAACATCATACATCCAGTACAACTGTGCTTCCTAAACCTCTTATTCCCTTCATGATGCTTTTTCCATGGTACCACCCCATACCAATCCATATTCACCCAGTATCCATACACACGCACTATTTGAAGGTAAAAAAAAAAGCACCATGAATATAATAATATAATAATATAAAGTTATAAATAACGAAAATATAAAAGTAAAACATATTTCAAATGGAGATTTCGGTAGTTACTAAAAAATACAGTTCACATAAACATGAGGACATCATTGCTGTGGTATTTCTCATGCTACTCTCTTTCTATGCACTTTCCTATGACACATTTACAACACTCTGAGCATGGAAATTCTTAACAGCCTCTTACCGAATGAGATCCAACAGAGCATCAGCAGAGCTGGTCATTGGTTTCTTGCTGTCCTCAGAGTCCTCCTTCTGTGCAGCTCCACCTGGATGGATGATGTACACCATGACGATACCCACTACCACAGCAACAAAGGTGGTCCAGAGGTAGTAGGAAATGGTCATGATGCCCAAGCGGCTGGAGCACTTGGCATCCAGAGCAGCTAGACCGGACATCAAACTGAGAGCAGGTGGAGAGACGCAAAGACAGAGACAGAAGGAGAGAAGATGGAGTTAGAAACTGAAAGGGACTTTAAGAGATTGCAGCTGAAGAGATGCTTCTGTTCTATGTTAAAGTGGATACTTTGAAATGGAATTTTTAGTTTTCCTGCAAAGGAGACGAAAATCCTTAGTGATCAGTTACATGTTGCTGCAAATGTTCAGCAAATTCATGTAGTGCACATCTGCACTGAAATCAAACCATCAAACCAATATTCCTCTATTACACAATTAAGCTGCTTTTTTTTGTAGATTTTTAAATATATATAACATAGATCATGCAAATAAAGACACATTGCTTTAATGATGTGTCCGAGTTAGCCAGGAAGCTTCTTTTTATCTGTAGTCTGCAGGTTAATGAAGCTATTTTACATTAAAAAGGTTAGATTTAACTTTATAACTCTTGACAGTTAAGATTAAAAGGTCCCATTGCAAATATATGAACCAATGTTGGTTCTTAAAGTGTATTATGATGAAAATAAACCATTGGGGTTCAACAGGCTCCAGCTTTGTGAAACATCAGAGGAAATATTCTGGCTGGCTTAAATTCAATATTCACCCTAATAACATACTTCTAGCTTTCACTAGGTATCTGACTGTACAGCTTTGAAATGATTGCACCACTTAACCAATCTCAATCAGCCTGTTTCAATCCTGAGAAGCCCTCTATGTAAACCTCTGCAGTTTTTAAATAAGGCACTGCTTCTTTTTACTTATGAAATGTGAATCCAGCCATTTAGAGCTTTGTGCTCATCTCTCAAAGCCAGAGAAGGCAATGAACAATTGTTCTTACAAAAAAAATTATAAACAGATGAGGTTAATTTGCATTTGAATGGGTAGCTCTGAATACAGCGTCTTTTCAGATATTTGTTTTCACTGTACAAACATGGTGACATTTGTGGTACATATAAAGGAAGGGAATGAAAGAGGAAGACTGTAAAGAGGGAAAAAAACTATCATTCAACACAATTTGCTCTTCAGTAAGTATAAAAAATATATGCAGATGCCATTTATGAGAAGTGTGGGAGGATGTGGAGGGTGACGCTAGTGAAAGCAGGGAGAGAGAGAGTGGTGGAGAGACCTTGAGCTGGGGAAACAAGATTTTCTCCCTGTCCTAAGTGTAATCTGGTTCAACTTGGCAAGTGTTTGGGTAGATGTGCTGAGTCTTTCTGTGCACTCACTGTCTGTGCTGAAACTCATACTGTCATGCCTCCTTTTATCATCTCTAAAATGTGCACTAGAGAGCTTCCATCTCCTGTGAGTTTCACACTGGGGATTATTGTGCTGAGTGTTTACACCTTTAAAAGCCAATCTATGACTACTTGTACAATTTTGAAGGATTTTATAACAGTTGGTCACATGAATGGAAGCATGTGTGTACGTGTGTGTGTGTGTGGGTGTGTGTGTGTGAGTGACAGCAGCATCCATTTATACATAAGCGAATAGTTGGAATCAGAGAAAGCATTTGATGTTTCCAGTGTGAATGTAAACATGAAACTTGCATTTAAATGCTGTAGAATTTCATTATAAAAAGCTCAGATTAAGCAAAGGATCAAATATTTCAACTAAAAACCAGCCAAATCTTAATTTCACAGCTACAAAAGTGCTGATGCACTTGAATGCGAAACAAAGTCACTTGGTCATTTGGTTTTATTGTAGTGTCAGACTGTGGTGGGGATACGTAGGTAACTAAAGGTCACAAACTTAGCTTCCTAAATGGAAATGGTGCTATTGCGCTTTTTCAGCTAAGAGTGTATGAAATATTAAACTCAGGAAATGTGAACTGGGTGCAAACCTTTGTGAGATATCAATGAAAAGAGAATTTAACTTAAAGACTAAAGAACCCATGTTGAGGTGAAGCCACAAGTGGCAGGTACAGGATAATGGCAAATGCTAAAAACACTACTGAAGTACTACTGGTTACGCCAGATAAAGTTAAGGTCTCAGCATGGTACTGCATTGGTAGTCCACTGGTGCTCTGCAGAGATTTGCAGACTCACGTCTACAGCTGTAGCTGTGTACCATTATCTGTCAAAAATATGTGGAACAACCAGTAATGTGGACTGCTTTTGTCCTTTAGCTCAGTCCTGGAAAAGACACAAGCCATAATAATAATAACAATAATAAATCTTTTAGTGAAGTGAAACTGAGTGTTATAAATAAACTAAAAAACTGTCAACTGCAGTTATGTCTGTGCTTCTTTGCCCTTTTTGACATTTTTTGTCCTCTTCCTCTTTGTGGTGAACTTTGCTGCCGCTCCCTTTCCTGTTCTTTTTAAAATAATCAGCATTCAACCTGCTCTGTAGTCTGAATTGGTTAAATTCCTACAACTTCTCTCTGCATAGTCAAAGAGTTGCACAATTAGACTCAATGCAGGACTGTGAATCTGACTTAAGTCTGTAGCAAAACAGCCTCTGAGTGCACTAAACCAAACAGTGGTATGCTGGAAACTGGTTTGTGAGAACAAGAAAAACCTAACAGAGTCACTCTTTGAGGGAACGTTTGATGTAACTTTCTGACTATTTTCATGTACTGTGTATATACACCAATCAGGCATAACATTATGACCACCTGCCTAATATTGTGTCCGTCCCCCGTTTGCTGACTATACACAACAAACTGTGATGCACTGTGTATTCTGACACCTTTCTATCAGAACCAGCATTAACTTCTTCGGCAGTTTGAGCTACAGTAGCTCATCTGTTGGATCGGACCACATGGATACCAAGGGCGGACCTG
>VUQI01026776.1:6234-17418 GCA_015106735.1 Paratilapia polleni
TGATTTTTTCTGTTTTTTGTTTTTTTTTTTTTTTTTTTTTTAAACATAAAGCATCTTTTTCTATTTTCAGAGGAGCACCATTGAAACATCTCTGAACAAAAACTGAATCTGCTTTGCTCAAGATTAACATTAAATCTCTTTAAAAATAGGATCCATAACGGAGCCGTTTGTATTTGACAGGATTACTATTAGTGAGGTGTACCTGATAAACTGGAAGCTGAGTGTGTATGTATTTTTTTTGGTGACAGCTGATGTGTGTAAAATTGTTTTTCAATTAAAATTGTTGTTTGTGTTTGACAGCTTGTAATGACATTGATCGATGGCCAACGCCTCATCCTGGGCGAATCCTGACACTGCCTATTATGGGTGTGGTCATCAAGGTACACGCACGCATGCACACACTGTAGGTTGAGACGTTTAGTTTTGACTTGTCACAGCAGTTAAATAACAGGTGTAACTGACATTAAAGGTGGCTCCATTCCATTTCCCACAATATGCAAATTGTTGTTTAATCAGGCAGTGTTGTTCAGGCAAAACAAGAAGAATTCACAATCGGCAGAGACCTGTGCTGTGAAGCAGGATTAGGGAGCTTAGTGGGATAACTTCAGGGTTTTCAAAGTTACAAAGGTGGTTCACTTCTTTCCAGGGGCACATCACTATGGTAACATATGCTGCAGCAGTGTACTGTGTTCTTCACATTTTTATTTTATTTTAAAGTATAAAAATGCAATCGAACGCCTACAGTGCTGTGACTGACCTCTTGTTTTAGATGCATTCAACTCCACCTATACAGGTTTTAACAAGCAAGTGCATGCAGCTTTAAGCAGCAAGTTAATATTAAGAAGTGTAAATGGACAAAAGAAAAAAATATATCATGTATCAGTGTTTTCTGATGAGCGTCTGTACTGTGTGCTGCAGGTTCGCATCCCAACCTCTTACGACAAACCAGGAACCTCACAGCTGGTCCAGTCCGCCCAGGTGATCACACCCAGGCTCAGCGTTTGTTTGTATGGCATCTGTGAACACACACTGAGCATTATGTGAGTCTTAAAGCTGAAAGAGTGTCTGTTTGTATGTGTGTGTTTCAGAGTGACAGCCTGGTGTCCATCGTGCTCCCGACAATCCACGAAGTTGACCTCTTCAGGTGAGTCCTGCAGGTCACAGTGGTCTTTATGCCCGTGTCATGTTATGCCCCCACCTGCTGCTCAGTGGTGGTAACTGCAGCTGAATCTACAACCGTCTGTTGTCTTTGGTGGTGACATTTCGGCTGCTGACTCCTGATCATCAAAAAAATCCACTGATTGGAGAAAATAAAGATGAATCTGCAATAGAGATGGCTTATTTCAGTATTTGGTTTGTGTCTCTAAAATTCACTTGTATAGTTTCTTCCCTGAGTCTTCGTGGAGTAAGTGTGGACAGAATGAATAGTCGTGCCCATTATTAAAAGGTCAGTGTTACTGTTTTGGGTGCTGTGCTGTCAGGGAATGTAAATTTGCATATTCTCCATCCAAGTCTAAAAAAAAGAACATTAATCACCTCCTACAGCACAGTGGCTCAGTGGTTAGCACAGCAGGAGGGTTCTGGGTTTGAACCCGGGCGGGGTGGGTTTCCTGCTGGAGCTCTGTCTCTGTGCTCATCAGAAGATCGGGGAAAGATGTGTGGCCTGTGAAAACTACAGTGTCCTGAAGATGGCCTACAACAATTGCACCATTGCACCGTGACACCAAGACAAATTCCTCGTGTGTGTACAAACTTGGCAATAAAAATTATTCTGATTCTGATTCTGATTCTGATATTAGATAATTTGCCCCATGTGTTCTCAGTGTTTTGTTTTATGCAGGATGTTACATGGACAATTACCAAGAATCAAAAAAGAATATAGCTCACCATTCACAAAATGACTTTATTAAGAAATATTCATCACCCAGCTGTACATTTTCTCTTCCCACTCAAGTGATGATGCACATTTTTGATGTTGCATCTCCGAGGCAGTTTTGTTCTCTCCTTCACAATGCTTCAAATCACACTGGAAGCATTGCAGAGGCTGAGTGTTTAGTCTGCATAGGGTCTTTTATTTTGAAAATTGACTGGATTACATGAAATAAACAAATAACCTTTGCAAACAGTGGGGGGGAAAAAAAGACTTTTACTCCACACAATGTCTCTCGCTCTCCAGGTGTTTCTACCCGGTCTTCTTCCACATCCAGATGCTTTGGGAGTTGGTGTTGTTGGGGGAGGCACTTGTTGTCATGGCACCGTCACCAGCGGAGTCATCGGATACTGTGCTGGCATTGGTCAGGTGAGTCAGTGATGGTTTGACGCAGCTCATTGCTGTGCTAGAATAACCTGAAGGTGTAGGAGAAATCGGTGAACCTGTAGTTCACAGCTTAGCATTTTGACTGCATTCCTGAAGTTAATTTTGATATAATTTAGTGTTTATTTGGAATTTGTGTCTTCATGTGCTGGAAAACTGGACATATTACATCAAGAAATGTCTTCCTGTTATAAATGCGCTTAAATGTAGCATTTTTAGATCTTAAAGGTTTTGAAAGTTTTGTGGTTTCATGGTGAACTGTTAGCTTATGAGGCTCAAGAAGGCCCACGCTGAAGTTATTCTGAGTTCATACCTGAAGATTTCTGTGTCGTTTCTCTCTTTGCAGCTGCATCTCTCCTCTGCGTTACTGTAGTGACTTCCGGCCGTATTTCACCATCCACGACAGCGAGTTTAAGGAGTACACCACCAGGACGCAGGCTCCGTAAGTAGAAAATAAACACCCAACACAGCAGCAGTTACAGCATGCACCCGCTGTTGTCTTGTTGAGTCATAAGACACACAGGTGGAAGTAGTTGGGCTAAATATCTGGGATGTTCTGAGCTAAGCGGAGTGTATAATCAACTTCCTCAAGTATTGACTTACACCACTTGTAGAAAATATCCTGATGCGTCAACACGTGTCAGCACATGTGCAGGATAGTGTAGAAAACAACACAGCATCCATCATTTAATCTATCAGCAGCAAGAACTGCCCCTTAACTGGACAACAATTAAGGGGCAAAAAGAAGTACAATTTATTTATCTCTCAAGGAGAGACAAGAACAAAGGAAAGGTAATGACGTAGAATAGTGGCTCGTAAACACATCTGGAATGCAAAGAGGGGAGTGGAGGAGAAGTGCTCAGTGTATCACAGGAAGTCCCCCAGCCTGAGGCTATAGCAGGATAACTAGGGGATGGTACATGGTCACCTGATCCAGACCTAACTATAAGGTTTATCAAAAAGGAAATTTTAAAGTCTAATCTTAAAAGTAGAGAGTGTGTCTGTCTCCTGAACTCAGACTGGGAGCTGGTTCCACAGGAGAGGGACCTGATAGCTGAAGTCTCTGTCTCCAGTTCTACCTTTAGAAATTCGAGGAACCACCAGTAAGCCTGCGGTCTGAGAGTGAAGTGCTCTGTTGGGATAATACATTGCTATGAGGTCTTTAAGATATGATGGGTCCTGATTATTTGGGGACAGAAGAAGGGTTTTAAATTCAATTCTGCAATTAAGAGGGAGCCAGTGAAGAGAAGCTAATATAGGATATATATGCTGTGTATTGATAATTGTTAGTTTTTGCCTGTTGGTGTTAACGGTTAATGGTGGTAAAAACATCTGTGAATCTGTGTCTTTGCAGGCCATCAGTCATTCTAGGAGTGACCAATCCTTTCTTTGCGAAAACTCTGCAGCACTGGCCGCACATCATCCGTATCGGAGACATGAAGCAAGCAGGTAGATGTTAAAGCTTCAGACCTGAAAGGCCACCAAGGCATACTTTCTGTCCAAAAAGTACGTGGACACGCTATACCAGATACTTTTATGGACTGAGTCTACATGTTCATGGTTTTATTTGGGACCTTAAAGGATATCAGTATGCTACAGTACATAACGATATATTAGAAACAGGTAAAATGCAGACCTGTCTGAACACTCTTCTCAACGCCTGATTTTCACAGGAGAGATGGCCAAGCAGATGAAAGTCAAGAAACTGAAAAACCTCAAAACTCTGGACTCTAAACCTGGTACATATTTCACATTCTCTTTTCATTCTGTTTATTTTTCTGTGTTATAGAGACAATTTTTTTTTTTCATGAAAGGCGTCCTGAAACTCGGCCACATTTATCAGACTGCACATTCTCCACCAGGGAGTGTTGTTTAGTAGGACCACCTGTACATTTTTGTTCTGTGTGTGTGTTTGTGTTATAGGTGTGTACACTGCATATAAGCCGTATCTCAACAAAGACGAAGAAATCATCAAGCAGCTTCAGAAGGTAAGAGATTTTCTCTCCCCAGCGTCCTGTACATGGTGTCCCTCATTTTAAAGCAGCATAAGCATAAATGGCAAAGGCATCTGACAAATCTGAAAAAAGCTCTTACCTGACCCCCTCAGAATCAGCTTATTTATTTATTTTTATGTATAATAAAAATGGCTTTAATGAAGCAATGCAAAATGTTGTTTGTTTGGTAATTTGTTCGATGTTGATAATTCAGCTTGTTTGATAATTCAGCTGATTTTTTTTAATTTTTATTTTTTTTTATTTGTTTTGCAGGGTGTTCAGCAGAAGAGACCCTCTGCGGCCCAAAATGCAATTCTTCGACGCTACTTCTTAGAACTGACACAAAGCTTCATCATTCCACTGGTAACACCCAATCAGTTTATTTATGAGGCTTAATTGTGCATTATGCTGCAGTCAGAGAGAGCGAGAGAGAGATTTAACAGACGTTGACGATGATGCATTATTTTGTGCAGCTGTAAAAATGTAATTTCTATCCCATAAACGACAAAGCTAAAGAAAAATGATGAGTGGCTTCACCTAAAATGATTTGTATGTGTGGCGCAGGAACGGTACGTAGCCAGTCTGATGCCTCTCCAGAAGTCCATCAGTCCCTGGAAGAGTCCTCCTCAGCTACGACCGTTCATACAGCAGGACTTTATGAAGACACTGGAGAAAGCTGGACCTCAGCTCACATCCAGACTGAAAGGAGACTGGATAGGACTCTACAGGTGCAAGCTCATGTTAGGCCGGAGGCCTTCTGTTTTATAAGTTTATTTGATAATAATTTGGTTAAAAACTTACCTGTATTTTGAGCTCTTAGGCCACGAAGGTTTTTTCTGATAGGCTGTTGAGTGTGAATAATTTGATTGTAACAGAGACTGAAAGGATGTCAAAGTTTGGAATCAGTGTTGTGGAAACGCAGATTATCCTGAGTGCCATTTGAACTTGTATTTTTTTATTTTTTTATTTTTTTCCTGTTTGAAGGCATTTCCTCAAGTCTCCCAACTTTGACGGCTGGTTCCGCAACAGGAGGAAAGAGATGACACAGAAACTGGAGGCCCTGCACCTCGAGGCACTATGTGAGGAGGTGAGGAGCAGCAGGAGGAGGAGGAGGAGGAAGGCTATGAGTGTAAAGATTGGGCAGAGTCAAAATGAATGTAGTTCACATAAAGTCAAAGTGCTACTTTGGAATTTTCAGATGGGTGCAACTTACAATTCTTAGCTTAAATGAGACCTGTTATGCTCATTTCCAGTCCATATCTTATTTATTGGAGTCTACTAGAGTAGCTTTGCATGATTCAATTTAAAATAATCCTTGTCTAATCCTTCTAGTCCTTGGTCTTGGTGCAGCCCCTCGATTCATTCTCTGTCTGAAATGAGCCTCTACCTTTAAACCAACTTTCTTCTCATTTGCTGCCCCTCATAAACAGAAGGTGTGAACAGCAAGTGGGTGGGGCTTCTGTGCCTGAAATGACCTTATTAAGAATATCCCCTCTCGATGACATCATCCAGAGTCAAGAGTAGAAAAAAACTGTCTGAGACTGTTTAGATTAGTCGCTCACAAGGATAACTTACATGGACTTACCTTATTATTTGAATCTTTGGCCATGTTTAATATGAAAACCCACAATTCTGACAATGTTTATATAACAGAAAATAATGCCTTTAATGGTAATGACTTATTTGCTTTGCTGCAGTGCAATTCAGTGCCATGAAAAAGTATTTGCCCCCTTCCTGGTTTCTTAGTTTTTTGCATATTTATCAGACAAATTTTAACATTAGACAAAGATAACCTGAGTAAATACAAAATGCAGTTCGGCTAGAACTTGAGCTGAATCCAGTGTGTACTCTGGCTTTCTGTTTATCATACGTGTTCCTGGACAGCAGGTATGTTGGAGCAGTGAGGTTTTCATGCATGGAGGGGACATTAGAAAGGAGTGAAATGACATGTCAGTGGCTAAGGTTCTGCTTGTATATGATTTAAAAAAAAAACAAAAAAAAAAACTTCAACACATCTTCATGCAGACATCAGTGTTGAATGGAGTCTGAAAATTTAATTTGTTACAATGAGATGAACCGCACATATGTGTATCTGTCTCCGTCGCATTTATTCATCTGCAGGATCTTCAAAAGAGAATCCAGAAGCACACTGAGGTGGAGACGGTTGATCTGGTCCTGAAGCTGAAAGACAAACTGGTCTGTACAGATTCATCATTCATGCTCTAGAAGCTTGTTAATACTACTGCCTCTCCTAACACCTCCTATACTTTTACTGCTGTTGCTACTGCTATTAATGGTCAGCTGCTACAACTGCTGCTAGTACTACAACTGAAATTGCTGCAGCTAATACTGTTTTCTTTTTCTTGTATAGTTAATGAGAAGTGAGGTCAAAAAGTTCTGGGAATGGTTCTATAAAAATAAAAAACCTTACCTGATTTAAATTTGGCCAGTCTGCAGTTCAAGATCATTTTGTGGTTGCAGATGACCTTTTCTTGTGTGGAGAAAAAACAGAAAATAATGTAAAGAAAGGGGGGAAAAAACAGTCGGGAGTAACTGCTACAACAGCCATCTTTCTTATGGCTGTGGCCTTCAGCCTGAGCGTGTTATTTTTTGGGAAGAGTTGACTAGCGCTAACGTGGTGCCCAGATGACCTTTAGTTTTAGTTGTTCCTAAGTTGGTCCTAAATTGCCAAAAAAAAAGTTTTAAAAAGTCTAACTGGTCTTGAGCTGTAGGAAACTGGCTTCTTTCAGGTTGGGAAATTGTGGACTCTTTGACTGAAAACTGCTCGGTCGTAGCTGGAGGGCAATGATCTTATACATGAAATTCAGGTCAGTTTGAATCAGGAATTGATCTTTGCTCTCTGCAAAGTTTGAGGTCTGTGGTGAAATTGCAAAACGCACAATGCAAATGGTCAGAACAAGATCAGTCTAAAAATAGCAGCGGCACTGGAAGCTGTCTGAACATTCCCAGGAAGACAACCTTGAAGTGGAGATCCATCACTAAAGGTTTTTTATACACCTGTTCCCAGAACTCTTGATCCTACCTCGTACTAGCACTGCTTCCACTTCTACTAACACAGCTGCCGCTGTTACTAATTCCACTATCACTGATAATTCCTGCTGCATCTAGTAGCTTTGCTTTTACTGCTGGTACAGCCTGTCGGATGAAGGATTCTGGCTCATGATGCTCTTTGCTGCAGGGTCAAGCAGAGAGGGAGCAGCTGCCGGTGCGTCCGGGGACGCTGGCCAAACTGAGAGACCACATCGAAGCCATCATCCTGACCTTACCGGAGGACCTGCAGGGCATCCTTCACAAGCCCTCCACACTCTGACCTCTAACCTCTCAGTCTGCAACACTAACCCCAGTTTAAGCTTGTTTTAAAGTTTAGGGGTGTAGTGGTTCTCTTCCTAGTTGGCTCCCAGTTCAGGGTGAAGTGGACCCTCTTTTTCCCAGACTGGGTCCCAGTTTGAAGTCTGCTGGGGTCTAACATGGAAAGCACACAGTGTGTCAGTGACCTTTTCCCCCAGTGTGGTGGCTCAGAATGAGTCGGACTAAAATATGTCTCAGTAATCATGTGGTTTTTGAGACAACCAGCCAGACCAGGATGGATCAGTAAGCGTTTAAAAACTGCAAAAGGTTTTTTTTTAATTTTTTTTGTTGTTGGTTGTTTGTTTTTTTTTTAATCACAGCTACATTACTACATGGAGAAAGCCAGAAGGGCTTGATCACATAGCATTTTACAGTCTGAGCCTGTGTGCAAAAGCAACAAGAAGATGACCTTTACTGACGTACTGACCTTTGACCTTTTTTTTTTTTTTTAAACTTGGGTGGGCTGATGCAGTCTGGTTGAACAAAATCTGGAAATTTAAAAAACAGTTTTCAAAACAAGTGCACTTCGTCAGAAACTGGACCAGTGTGCCCTACACGCACGCGCGCGCACACACACGCGCACACACACCTTTATGCAAACAAGCTGAACTGAGCTGAGCCAAGCAGTGCTTTATAATAGCATGTTACTAAAACACACACAGAGCATTAAGCACCAGCGACCCTGTAATAACTCTTTCTGCAGGTGCTATCTTTTATCCATGTCACATGATCTCTATGTGGCCTATCAAAAGTGTGAGGAGAGATTCAGATTGTCGTGAAATATTCTAAAATCTACATGAGATTTCTTTATATTGGTGTGGGTTTTGTTCTTATTTTTTCCCCCCTAATGACTGAATTTCTGTGTCACTGTTGTGTGAAAACCTGTTTTTATTTCGACTGATTGATGCAGAGCTCCTCTAAGGGTCGAAGAAAATCTTTAGTCTGCTGGACAGTGAGACTGTAGAAGCCCATACCACCGAGAATGAATAAAGAAAAACAGATAACCAGTTAGAAACTTTGAAAAGTACTCGCAGTAAGACAAAATTAAGATACTAACTTACTTTTTGTCCTTTTAATTTCAAAGGCTAAGTTAAAACAAATGAGATTCTGTTAATTATCATTTTGAATCATTTTTTAATTTGGATTATATTTTAATTCCCTTTATTTAACCCTGTGAGGTCTGAGTACTGCTAACCATATTTTATAAAAATATGTTATTTTTGGCTTTTAAAGTTAGTCAGACTGTGAAAGATTAAAAGATCTTACTGACACACATCAAAACTATTCATATATTTTCCAAAAAAGTCTTATTGTTTTTCCTACAAAACATAGGAATAAGGGTATATAGGATTGGTTTATTTCTAATCATTTTTCAATGGTGGGATGGGCTTTTATTATGAAGTTTGAGCCTTCCTTCCTTTCTGGAAAGTTTTCACTGGGCAGCAGTGACACAGAATGCATTTGAATCACCTGACAAAGTTTCGGACCATAAAGGGTGGTTTGTAATACAAAGGAGGACTGCTCTCAAGTCCAGATATTGTCTGTCTTGACAAATATGAAAAGGAATAGAGCCATGACCTCCGGCTCGCACTGGGGTGGTTTGTAGCAGAGTGCGAAGTAGTTGGGATGAGAATTAGCACCTCCAAGTCTGAGGCCATGGTCCTCAACTGGAAAAAGGTGGAGTCCTCTGGGTTTAAATTTTGTTAAACTTTTTTTTTCTGCTTTAAACCTTCCAAAATTAACTAAAGCTGTCAACAAATTGTGAACAAACAACCATTATGACGTTATGTCCAAAACATGTTTTATTGTGTTGAAGCGATATCAGCTGGCTGTAGTTACATGTAATACCAGTTTGTACCAAAAGATGGTGCAGCGAGTCAGTGTAACCTTTATTTAACCAGGCAGCTCATTTAGGGCACATTCTAACTCGAAGTGGTGACCTCCCATAAGGAAAAGCTTCTTGAGGAAATGGGTCTGAAGCTAAAAAAATAAATATTAAAAGTTAAAACAGCAGCCACTGGTAAAATGCTGCACCCTGGTGGTGACATTTTTAGTTAAAATTTGCAACGTAAAATAACAAAAAGTACCTTTAAGCCCACAGACTACAACATATTTCTACATTAAGAGCATATGTGGGTTTTTTTTTTTTTTGTGTATATTTAAGGTTTCTGTGTCTCAGTCAGTCAAACTGCAAGAACAAATCCTTTATAGAGAACAATAATTAAACGTGGAAATCAGGAAATCCAGCAAATGTTGACTTTTATTATGGCATCAGTATGGTCTGTGTTATTAAAATAATTTACTTATAGCCACAGACCAGATTAATTTGAGTTTATAAAAATTTCTGGACGCCTTCCAAAACGATATAAAAGCAATAACGGTTTAACATCTTGTCTAATTTATCACAGCAGTCTATATTTTCAGAGAATGAATTAATGATTAGTTTTACTTTTCTGAAAGTGTTTATACACTTCGGCACATACAGTTATTTGTGTTTGCATTTCACAATATCTAAGCATTGAATGGGCTTGCAAACTTGTGGATTCCCCCCCCCCGACATCATGTAACACATGTTTTATAAACGCTTTGAAATTTGCCTTTTTTTTTTAATTAAGCAGATAACTGTAAAGAAAAAAAAATGTACTGGTTGGATAAACCTGTGACATCTGGTTGTTGGGCAACCATGCAAGTTTTATATTTGTACAAAAAATCAGTAATATTTTACAACTTTTAATTTTTTAATGAGGAGTTTTGTACATAAAGCTGTAAAGTAAAATGTTCGCCCACATATGAAGATGTATGATAATTATTTTGCTATTAAAACAGATGTCTTTACTAGATAGAGATATTAACAAGAATTATGCATGCAATGTTAATTTGCTTTTATTAGAATATTTACAATGCTGTTGAGGCACAGGGACATTTTGAATTTGTAGATTTTTCTCCAACAGACAGTACTGGAAACACCCAGCTAACATTGTTTTTAAACTGGTTTTTACTGGCTTTAATCAACTGCGTGTGTGATGAGAAACTTGAATGCTGGAAAAGGTTCAAAGGATGCAGTCAAACAAACCCCAGATTATATACAAAATAGGGGTTCGGATTTGGATATGATTATTATGGTTAAAAAATAGCAATAATGCTGTTATTTAAGTTATTCTGTAAAAAACATAAATTTAATTAAAATCAAAATAGAAGTGCATGGAGATGGTGAGAATTGGTGACTATCTGTATAAAAAGAACAATTACACTTTTATTTACAATATTATCATATGAGAATTATTGACATGATGTTGATATTTATTTTTTAGTTAATGTGTCGGGTGACCAGATCCCAGCAAACTAAATGTGGGACAGGTTACCAATCGTGTAAGCTTTTACGTTAAGTTTGGCTTTGATCATGTCAGGCTGTTTTATTTGAATACAATTTTCCCGAGACTTACGAGCTTAAATTGAAGCTAAAGTTTATTTCTGTGGTCTTATGTGTCAGTCGTTTACTCTTGTGTG
>VUQI01026779.1:6617-24150 GCA_015106735.1 Paratilapia polleni
TAAAAATGGCCACTACTCAAGCCACACTCAACCCATATGACAAAACACTGCAGTTGGTAGCAGCAAACACAGCAATGCATGTCTATTCTTGCAACACCTACAAGACATAAGATGGGTTATGCATGTTACAGAACAAACTCTTCCCCTGCTTTGTCTGGTGTGTTATGAAAGCTCCATGATTAAGCTGCCTTTAACTGCTGACTAGAGGTCAGTTTGTGCTTCCCTTACTCTATCCTTAACCATTAGTAAGGGAACTGCAGTGCCCGATCAGCATGGGCAAGTTCACTCTACTCCATTGTGATTAGTGGTTAATTGGTAGGTCAAAGGTCACAGAAGCAATTTTACCATCAGACCAGGACGGAGCCAAGCCCCAGATAACACCAGGTGCTGGAATTCAGGGGGAAGAAAGTCCTGGGACACAAATCGCTGGACACACACATACAGACATTTATAAAAGGTGCACAGGCAAGAATAAGAGAGCGAATTTATCCTTCTCATGGGTGACAGAGGGCGGTGTCCCTCGCATTAGAACTGTTAAACACAGACAGTTTTATTATTTGTCTGAGTTCACAATCAAACTGGAAACTTGCTGGGAGAAGCAGATTTAGAAAAAGACAGAAAATGAAGGCGGTATGAAACTATTGCTGTCATTCCTTTTCTTGCTTGCCTGCACTTCGTGTGACAAGTTTGGCTTGAGGCTTCAGGAGAATGTGGATCTTATCATGTTAGGTCACTGATACAATGCACACTGAATGAATCAGCAGTTCTGGCTGGCTATGTGTCATTTAAAAGTTACCTCAAGGCCGGGTGGGTTTGATAACTTCAGATTTTTTTGGTGCCTTGTTCTGGCTTAGAAACATGGAAGCAACATTTCTACTGCACATCAGCATGTCATAAAAATAAGTCACAGAAACAATTTTCTACACAACTGCTTTTGCACGTTTTATCAGGGAGGACATCTGAAAAACACTTTCATCTGCTTGCTTATCTCTAATGTTTACTTTGCACCAGGTCTTGCAGAACTGCAACAAGCAACAGTAACATTTGACTCTGTGACTGTAGCAGGCACAAATCTAGAAGCAAATGTCACAATATCTAGGAATACAGACACACAGATCAAAGAAAATATAAAGATCACATGGCCTATGCAGCTGGTATTTATATTAATAAAACTGCATAATAACATATTCTGACAAAATTCAGCCTGTTGCACTATATTCTCCAATTTCACTCAGTGACACCCAGTCACAAAAACACCAAAAGGCCTACCTTCATTTACAAAAGTAGCCCACTTTATGTTCCTCTGGCAGCACACCAGTTAGCTGTGTTAAATGTTGTGGAGGTGTGCTTCAGAACAGATTAAAATATAAAAGGTGCACCTGCAAAGTATTGCTGTGCTTCACATTTAAAGGAAAAGTTGTAAAAAAAACTGCAAGGTTCTCACACGATAACTGTGTATGAGACATGTCTTTGTCAGCTAATAGCTGAATTTATGTTTCTAGGGGCAACTGGAGTTTAGATTGCAGTATGTACCATGATCAGTGATGAAAAATATACATAAAAGCCAATAATTTGTAAAACCAATTAAAATATTTATCACATTAAGACAGTTTAAATCAATCAAGGATAAGAAGTCAAGTAAAGTCCTTTCTTCCATGTTAAAAACAACTGGTCAGCCAAGGCACTTCAACTGCTACTTCAATCAAATGAAACATGACTGTTCTGTTAAATATTCATACATTTTATGCTACATTCAGTCTGTGACAGCCTAATTCGTAGCTCACTTCTCACTTCTGTGCATCTAACATCTCTCCGTAGATCCAAAGCTCCATGTAAATAGGGATTATCTTTTCCCAAAGCAGAAATTCCTCATTGCTGATGTGATGATGTTAAAACTATATTTGGATGTTTCTGAAAATCCTTACATTGCTTATGCACAGTGACCTTTCTGGAGACTAGCAACTAGATTAGACTAGCAACACCAACAGATTTTAGAAAGTTGTATAAACTGTTTCATATTGTTATCGTTCATTGTTCATAATTAATCAAACCGTCTTAAAGGACACTCAGTAGCTATGATATTCACTGAACTGACCATGCACAACAAAGAGATTTGAACAGAGCATTTCATCAGTACCTGCTTGAGCCTCTTGACCTCATGTTCTAGCTCCACCTCCCGGGACCTGTTGTTGAAGTCTGAAAGCCCAGAGGAAGAGCTGCGGCTCCGACCTGGCCTGTCTGCCTCCAGCTTGAAGAGTTGCAAGTGCTCCAGCTCTCGACGCAGGTCCTCTATCAGCTACACACCACAGAAAGACCAAATGAACAATGTTATATAATGAGAAGAGGCAGTATCTTGTAGGTGGAAGTGTATCAGCTGACATAACCACAGGGAGAGACTGGTTACAGAGAAACAGAATGAGCGATTGAATCAACAATCACACTTTGCTGTGTGTGTCTGATTACATAAAATAATCCCTCCCACCTCCTGCATGGCATCCTTTTCTTTCTGGAACTGATGTCTATTCTGTCTCAGTTTGTCCATCATTTTCCGGTAGAGGTCCATCTCATCCTTCAGGCGCAGACTGGTATCCTCCAGCTTATCTGTCATCCTTTGCTTCTCCTGTGCACAGATGTGTACACACAGTTACAGTTTGAACTTAGTTTTCTTTTATTTATTTGTGTTTTTTGTTACTGGTATATTTATTTGAGTAAATAACTTTTAACACAAAGATAAAGTTAACTTTTATCTTCCGTGACAACTTGTTTGCACAATATTTTGTAAGCTAGAGTTCAGGTTTGGTGTCATTTACATAGATATGGGTTCAGAAATGAGAAGTGATTCAAAACTAAGAGGCCGCCTCTATAGGTAAAATTAGTGGTGTCTCACTGACTTTGTGAATGTTGAGGAAGCTGCCACTGTGTTCACAAGTGTGGACACAAATTACAAAACCCTGTGTGCTTGAGAGAAACAGACAGCAAACTGGAGTTGCTCCAGGTAACAGCATTATCTTGATGAGTTACATGCACAACCAGTGACAGAAAAAAAGACTTGCAAGAGCAACAAAGGAAGTATACCAGGAAAAGTAAATGACACTTACCTCATCCAGTTTTTCTGTCTGTGACTTGAGCCGGCTCATGTTAAGGGACATCTCACTATTCTCCTCCTCCAGCTGCTTAACTCTACAGACACAGAATCCGGTATGTCAGTGTACATTTATAAAATGAGTGTGCCACATAGTCAGCTAAGGCACTGTTTTGGGCAAAGTACCACAATATATGCTGTAGCTATGCAGAGGCAGATGACTAACCCCGAGAGGAATCTCTGAGCTCTGTTTAGCATTTAGTTCTCCATTCAGCATTTATTTTTCTTAAGTAAGTAGAGACGTAAACATCATTATCCAGAGGATATGGCCAAAAGTGTATAATTCTCGGATAGAGAACCACTACCTTAACTGGATCTCTTTATCAAACCATAATCTAATGACTTCACATACTTCCATAAAACCAGAACACACGAATAATTGAGAACTATGTGCTTCTCACCGGTTGGTCAGCAGCTCTATCTGTGTGTTCTTGTCTCTCTCCATCTTGCTGTAGGACTCTCTGTGTCGTCTCAGCCCCTCCTGCAGATTTTGTTCTGCACGGGTCTCTTGGTCTTTCAGCTGCTCCTCCAGCTCATGAACCCTGAGATGATGAATACATTAGACAAAATCAGTTTTTTGCACAGTACACACTGAGCTTAGTCTTACTTTGGAAAACTAAATTACTGCTACAATTTTACAACATTAGTCAACTAGGAAAAATGATCTCAATTAGATTAAATTAGATTCAACTTTATTGTCACTGTGCTGAGTACAGTTATGGTACAAAGCCACTGAAATGCAGTTAGCATCTAAACAGAAGTGCACAAGAATAGTATATGTACATAAGTGCAAATGCAAATATACAGCAGTATGTTAAGTATGTAGGTAGGTACAGTAGGTACAATATATCAGTATGTACAGTTTTGCTGGTGGAGAGACATGTATGTACAAATTATATGCATATTATATTATTTTATGTTAAGATAACAGTGGTGCAAAGGAGGCACAAAAACTCCATGTGAAACCCATCTTTCTGTCTCTACCTGTGTACAAGCTGTGTGTTCTCCTGCTTCAGTTTGGACTTGAGATCACTGCTCAACAGAATCTCATTCTCGAGTTCTGCCACCTTCTTCTCAAGAGAAGTGACCTGATAGAAAAATAAAATGTGAAATTATACCAAAAGCATACATATATATATCAGAAAAATATCTCTCAACAAAACAAGCAATATAACATTAGAGAAAACTTAAATGAGGCTAACTTTACTAGGGTTTATAGAGCAGGTCTACAGCTGAAAGCAGATTCACGATGTTTATGCAGTGCCACTTAACAGCTTGTTTCATACTTCATAAGAGATGCAATTCATATATTACCTGAGCTAGCAGATGTAAGAAGACCTGACAGAGATTAGCATATGTGTATTCTCATATTGAGCTGTAGCACTTTTAACATGCAGGAGGTGAGAGATGTTTAATATTTCACAGGTTTTCACGTCCACAGAAAAAGGCTAAATCTGGTATTACTAATATCCTACAAGCATCTACTCATGTTTATAAAAGCTCAGTCATACATATCAACATATGGAGCAAAGTAAGCAGAAGCAAACAAACATAATCGTACCTTTTCATTGATGTCGACGTCACAGGAGTCGATGCTGTCTCGGAAAAGGTCCTCTGTGCTGCCGTTACTGCTGCTCAAGTTGCTGTTGTGGAGCAGCTGCCTGCTCGAACAAACAGATAGACAAACTTAGAGAAGTTTGCTGGGAATAGATCCAGGTGATGACTGGCTCTGGGTGTGCATGTTCTGCAGTGATGCTGCTGCAAGGTAACACAGATGTAGGACTAAAAGGAAAGTGCCAAGCAAAGAAGCTGCTGCAAACAGGATTAAAATTAGCACTCTCACACACACCCACACAGGTGCGCGTACATCTGGCTGTGCTCAACTGTGATATTTATGCCATAATGTGAGTTCAGCTGCCCCATTTTTAAACGGAAAGAATAACTTGGGAACAACAAGCTTCTGCTCCATTACTGAGATTAGCAACAGAGAGGAGAGTAGAGGAAACAGAAAAAGGAGCAAGAATAGAAGAACAGTTAAAGAGAGCAATAAAGTGGAAGAAGCCATCAAACCAGACAGAGGAGACAGTAGAAAGAACAGGAAGAGAGCCAAACCTTATATTGAGTGTGTAGATCAGGCCTGACAGGCCATTTTCACTCTGTCACTATAACTCAGTTTCTGTGGCTGAAAATAGGACAAAGGCCTAGATACAAAACATCTCACCCACTAGAGACCAACAGTCCATGTAGTGGGCTATCCCACTGCTGCCACTTAAAAAAAACTGCTGATGTCAAACTCATTTTCTCAGCTCAGACACAAAAACAAAAGTTTTTTATAGCGTGCTTGGGTAGAGGTCAAACGCCCTGTTTCTTTGAATAACTAGTTAGCAATTAACTTATTGTGCACAATGCTAGGATAGCTGAGAGATAAGGAAGCACTAGCTGATAATCTCGCTCTGTGTGTGTCACTATGTCAACAAATACAAAAAGCACGTGCAGCACAGGCTGTAAAATGCATTAACACCAAGAGTACAAGTGAGTGACCTTTCCTGTAACACATACATTTGGACACAATCATGAAGGTGGAAAAAGCCTACCTTCCAAAAGCAGTGCTGGAGATTTTCCTGTTGGGGCTACAAGGAGAAAAACAACATTTTATCAGACAAATTTTTTCAGTGAATCGCCATAGATATGTCTAGACACACAGCTCAACAATACAGTGGATGTAACTGCTGACAGCAATAAAGATTTTGGCTATTCAGTGTGAGAGATAGCACGCAGGAAAAATGAGAGAGAAAGAATTTCTGAAGGACATGTCACTGTTAATATGATTTCAGTCCTTGTTGTCTGAGCAGGGGTTTCTGCCAGCTCAGCAACTGTCTCAGGGGGACAAAAGCCCAAAGACTTCCTATATGATGTGTCTGTGTTTCACATTGGATTAACAAAAATGAGCAAACACACTGCAGGGTTACACAGCTGACAGCTGACATTGATATAAAATGAACATCATCATCAACTCCTGGCACAAAACACTAGGCTTTCAAGGCTTGAGGAAAAACAAAATTAATGCAGCAGAATAGAACCCAATTCTACAGTTTCTATGAAAACAATCTATGCTGTGCAAAAACAAAAACGATCATTGTTGCCTCAACAGTGTGACTGCCGGGCTTATGGTTGATCATGTCAGGCTGTTTCTCCTTCTCAAGAGTTTAATAACCAAAGAACCATCACGATTTTCAGACAGTGACTGTGGAAAAAAACAACAATAATCCTTTTCAGAGATGTACAATATCAAAAGCCTTCACAAAGAAATAAATTACAAAGATGTCTTAAAGGCTGATCCTCCAGGAGGATGATCTCAACATTTAGATGAACCAAAGTTTTACAGAGTGTGTAATCATGAGTGACAAAACCATTCCCCTGTAGCTAATGTTTCAGTTAAACTCATAGCCCTTTGAAGATGCCGAAGTCTACAGCAGAAATATGTACAGCCCTGTGAAAAAGAAAGTTTTCACGGGACTCTATGCAGTTATAAAAAAAACTAAGTACACCCCATGATTCAATGGTGTGTAGAACCACTTTTAGCAGCAATAATGTGAAGTAATCATTTTCTATGTGACTTTATCAGTCTCTCACATTATTGTGAAGGAATTTTGGCCCACTCGTCTTTACAATGTTGCTTCAGTTTATTGAGGTTTGTAGGCATTTGTTTGTGCACAGCTGTGTTAAGGTCCCGCCACAACAGGTTGAGGTCTGGACTTTGACTGGGCCATTGCAACACCTCGATTCTTTTCTTTTTCAGCCAGTCTGTTGTAGATTTGCTGCCGTGCTTGGGATCATTGTCCTGTTGCATGACCAAATTTTGGCCAAGTTTTTGCTGTCGGACAGATGGCCTCACATTTGACTCGAGAATACTTTCGTATACAGAGGAGATCATCGTCGACTCGATAACTTCAAGGTGCCAGGTCCTGTGGCTGCAAAACAAGCCCAAATCATCACCCCTCCACCACCGTGCTTGACAGTTGGTATGAGGTGTATTTTTAAATAAAAAAATTGAAAAATAACAGTATGTGCTGTGTTTGGTTTTCGCCAAATGTGGAACTGTGCATTATGGCCAAACATCTCCACTTTGGTCTTATCTGTCCAAAGGACATTATTCCAGAAGTCTTGTTGTTTGTTCAGATGTAACTTTGCAAACCTAAGCCGTGTTGCCATGTTCTTTTTAGAGAGAAGTTATTTTCTCCTGGAAGCCCTTCTAAACAAGCCATACTTGTTCAGTCTTCTTCTAACTGTACTGTCATGAACTTTAACATTTAACATGCTAACTGAGGCCTGTAGAGTCTGAGATGTAGCTCTTGGGTTTTTGCAGTTTCTCTGAGCATCGCATGGTCTGACCTTGGGGTGAATTTGTTGGAATGTCCACTCCTGGGAAGATTGGCAGCTGTCTTGAATGTTTTCCACTTGTGAATAACCTTTCTCATTATAGAATGATGGACTTCAGATTATTTGGAAATGACCTCATAAACCTTCCCAGATTGACAGGGAGCAACAGTTGGTATTGAGTTAACACACCTGAATGCTCCAGACCAGCAAACTGACAAAACTTCTGCTTTTTACAGAGGTGCTCACACTTGCTGTTGATCAGTTAATCAGTGCATTTGATTAGCAGCACCTGGCTGCTACTTACCCTCTTAATTCCCATGGAAGCAGTAAGGGTGCACAGAATCCTGTGAAAACTTTTTCACATGACTGTACTTTCCAGAGACTTTTTAAGGTCTGAACTTTTTTTTCACAAATTGCAAACGTATATTACTGTACAACACTTTGTGTGAAAACACATCTCGTTTCAGTTTTTAATTTAAAAGTGTTCTTGCATACAGAAGTAAAAAACAAGAAATTTCTGCTGCATTGTTTATTAACAATTAACTAAGTGGGTGGTAGGTGAAGAAATTCACCAGCCAGCATATTTTTTCCACCCTTAAATTACTTGAATGTGTTTAGTATTACATATAATAAGGGAAAAAACAAAAACGTAAATCTGAAGGTTTTCTTAGCCTATCAAATGCTTAACAATTTTGAACCAACCAGCTTGAACCTCATCAAACTCCCCAATCTCTACCACAATTCCCCTCTTATTAGCACAACCCTGCTGTGAAGACCTATCCCTACCCTGCCTATGACTGGCTAGTGCTCACGGCTTGGTTTGGGTTGTGGTTAGATGGGTTGGGTCAGAAAAAAATGCCAGGGTCAAATAAATAAAAAATTCAAAAATAACAGTATGTGGGTGTGGGTATGCTTTTCAAATGCTGACACAGACAACAGAGAACAAAAGCAGCACGCCTCTCAGTGACACCACTATTCACATTTCAGCACAGTGTTTTATTACATTACTATTTTGGTAAAAACATTTACCCACCAGTGTGGCGGCTCACCTTCAGAGACTGACACACCAAATGAAAAATCCGGGTGATCATTTAAAACCCTGTTTACAAATCATGAATTATTATCTAAGCAACTTTGTGTTGTTTTCAGAAGTTTAACCCTTAATGAACTTTAACCATAGAAGAAGAATATGAACAAGTAATCCTTTAGATAATGTGTGCTGTTTAGTAGCATCACACTAATACATTTCGTTTTTGCACTGATCTCTGAGGGTCACATTTTAAGATATTTTCACATTCAGTCACACCACCTGCTACAGATGCCTTAACATTTATTCACCTGCTGCATCAAAATGTATTCTCAGCTTTGTTCTATTCAGTCTGCATCCACTTCCTATTAGCTCATTTCACTTGGAGTAACTTCTCCAATCAATATATTTTCATTTATATCTCACGCCCCCTGATATTCTTGCTCTTTTGTCTCTTTAACTCCTTCTTCTTGCCCATCTCTACTACAGTATTCATTTGGGAGAAACCCTGAAGAATCCACAGAGAATCCAACATCACATGTTGTGTTGTACTCAAAGACATTATTCTACTAAGCTTAATTTTCTCAAAAGACTGTGTCTGCATGTGTGTGTGTGTGTGTGTATGTGTGTGTATTAGTGTATCCAGGTGGACTGTACAGCTATTAATTGTCACCACAGATTATGTTTCCAATAATAGTTTCCCTATTACAATGGCTGGTGAGGTAAGCACAGGAGTGACAGCCTTACATAATGATCAAATAGAGTTTGTGTGTGAGCATGTTGAATGATGATGTGTTTGGTCATGCATGAAACAAGAGGAGGAATCATTTAAGACTCTGTAACAATGTGAGATCATTCCAATTAAATTACAATATTAAAAAAAGAGCCATCACAGAACACATTTTAAACCCTGTACAGTGCACACAACAGCTATCATCTGTTTCTGTTCACCTAACAGTGTAGTGGGTGCTTCCTGTCTTGTATAAATAACTTATTGTCTTGTAATGCACCATGGTTATGTTTAGACAAATTACCTGCCAGAATAATTATCTCTAATTTTCAGAGAAATAGGACGTACATTTTCTCATTTAGAAGCTTTTGTTTGTGGGAAATGTGTACTGTGTGGATGTTGCAGTGTATTTCACCATGTGAGGTTATATAAATATAAGTGTCTGGGAAAACTGCAGACAGCAAATACATGCTGATGGCTTGATTTGATTTGATTTGACTGGCTAATAGTCATAACAATGTGGTGGTCAGCAGAGATTCATTTCATCAAGAGCAGGAAGACTGTAACACATTTTTTAGCTGAGTACATTACTCATTATTGAGATTATTTTAACTGACATTGCTATGTGTGTGTAAGTGGGTGCCCTACCTGTTTGCCTTGAGGTTTTTGAGGCGAGCCTCCAGGTCATTTAACAGGTTGACCTTTTTGCTGCACTGAGAACAGTAGACATCCATCAGTTCGCCAGTGTAATGTTGACGTACCTTACGAGGAGTCTGGCCCGCACTGCCAACACACACAGAAAAATGGACACAGTTACATCTGCTGAAACCAATCAGGCCATTTACCAACAAATAATCGCAATAAAACTTTTTAAAACTAGAAGTGATGCTGTCTCCACTTAATTTATAATGTTACAGTGTCAAAGGCAGGTGCTTCTATTTAAGTCAGGACAGCAAAAACAATGACATTTTTGGTGAATCTATTGCCAAAATATAGAAAAAGGTCTTACTGCATTATCACTGCATTAACACTTGATGTAGTTCCCACTAATTTTATGAAAACCCATTATTTTCTCCTAAAAATGTCAAAGCAGTTTAACTTTAAGTTTTAAATATTCCTCTAATCTTAATCTTTTTTTGGTTTAATGTCAATACCTTAAAACTAGCAATTGTACTTTTAGTGGACTTTGTACTGTGGTTATCAAATGTCTTCCCCATGCTGAGTTGTCTAGAAGTTCTTATAAATCTGGCCCTCATTTTGAATTTAAATCTCCCTGCCAACTCCATTTGCTTGGTATGCGTGAAAGGAGCGTGGAGCTGTATTGCCAGTCGTTCAGCTGGGAGACTTAATCCCATTAAACACGGGCCTTTGATGAATATTAATGTGGCCTTAAGGGCGAGAACTCCAAAACTACAGTGCTACAGTCAAAACTCAGAATAACATGAGTCAGGTACTCATTCTAAGGCAGAGACTGCACCCTCCCAATCTGTGGTTCCCCGATGCAGTAAGAATACTGAATAATAATCATGTAAATTCACAGGGTTAAGTTCTTGCAAATCACTGCATGTCAAGCAGGTCATCAGTACACAAAATTATCAGTTTGTCATTACCAACTTAGCAAAGCTACTAGTGTATGCAGCATTTCTCATGTGAGAAACACAAAAAAGCTAAAGTAAAAAAATTGTGGATCAGAGAAATTTTGACAAAGACAGTTTCTTGGATGATGCAGGGAGGAGCACATGTTAGTGATGTTTTAATGTTGAACCATTTGAGTTATGTGTGCACAGGTTAAATGGTGATGGTAAATGGTGGCTAAAAAGTTGGCTTGAACAGGAAAGGGGAAACGACAGCAGAGTTCAACATGAAGAAAAAGAAGTGTGGAAAAAAAAACATCAAAGATTTTAAAAAAGCACGAAAAAGAACCAGAAAAAAAGGTTTGAGTGAACCGTTTTAAACACTGTTTTTAACACTTGGTTTCACTCTGCTGCAAAGAGGTCCTTTTTGATTTTGTCTTTCCATGGCAGCGGCTAAGCTAAAGGAACTACAACAGCACAAACATGAAAAGTAACCCAAACACCTGTTGTTTCACATATTTTTGACACTATCCCATATGACAATGCACTGCTACAACATGTAGATGTGTGTCTGCAAAGCTCCGTGTAGCACCAACATAATAACAACACAGTGCCATCCTGGGTCCTTTAGCAGATACCACCACACTTACCTGTCCAAAACAACACTGTAGATATAAACTGTCAACTGTCAATATAAAATCAAAAAAAGGTGCAGTGGCATATGAATAATATTAGGAGACGTTTTACAAGAATGCAGGACTTCCAAAACATGATAATGGCTCAGTCTCACTAGAGTAAAAGTAGGACAGCAACCTCTTTACAACTAGGAAAAAAAAAATTGGTTGTTGCCTGGTGATTGCACAGAATTTTTTTTGCATTTGGCGACTGATTGCAAGTAGTTGCAGTGACCAGCCACTTTCGATCGCAAGGCAATTACACAGGTCGCCTGGTGGGAGGCAACCTGCAGTCTGACTCGGAGTGACTGCAGTCACTCTCAGACAATCACTGTCTAATTTATAAATGCAGACAGATTGCCGACACATTGCAATCAGTCTGAGTCAGTCTGTACTGATGAGCGCAACTTGTCTTGCAACACATCTCTTGGCAGTAAGGGACTTCTAGCTGGACTCTGAATGGAAGTAGTTAATGTGAATTTCTGTTTAATGTGAATTTCTGTGTATGCAGACAGGAACAGATTAGTGATTTTTGCAGATTTATTACAAACAGATTGGATGTAATTGACAACTGCACCCCATTCAATCGCAGACTGATCTGACCCATCTTCAAAGCAACAATTTCAAAGGCAACAGTTTGTACATTTGCAGTAGTTTTGGTCACGCCGTGGTCTCCAACCACTATTTTCCTTAGTGTGACTATAGCATAAGTTACATTTTCTCTAATGTGTCAAGTCTCTTGATCTCTTAATCTTGATCCCTGCAATAACAGGCAAGTTTCTGAGTGTTAACTCGCTGGCTAATTGATCTTACAGATTATAAATGATCCAGCTATTTTTTTTTTTTGGCACCTTCACTATTATAATATTGAAGATCAACACTGATACTGATACTGTATGTTTATTCTAGCAGTTATTAGTATTAGTTATTAGTGTCTATCCATCATGAAAACATTAAGACCAATGTTTAGCTCTCTCCTACCTAGAGGGTACAGATGAGCCAAGGTCAGAGTAGCCGTTGGTACGAGTCTCGTCGTCTGGACAGGGGCTGCTGGGAGTGTAGTCTGGTTCCTCCCCTTCTCCGTAGTCCTCAAACTGCTCCTCGTTCAGAGAAGCTGATGAACGTGTTGACAGGTCGGAGGTCACAGAGATACTAGTCTGACCACACCTGAGAAAAGAGAGGGAGAAGTTGGTGTTGTGCTTTTTAGTCATCTTCATTTCTGGGAGTTGATTTAAAACAAAGGAGAGGTTTCTGGCACAACTTCACCCACTTCCAAGGTGCACAGAGAAGAGCAAAAAGTACGAGGGTAAAGTCCGTTGTTCTACTGTATATACTATAACTGCATCCAAATAAAACAAAGCCACTTCATATGCAATGGTAGAAGTATAGAATTTGTTTCTGAAGTTAATGATGACACTTTCAAGTACATGGTAACATTACAAACCTTTACTTGAGTCTAGAAGATATATTTCCCTGAGAAAAAATGCTTTAAAGAGAGCAGCTGGCAGTGGCTGTCGGATTTTGGCCTTTCTTTAAAAACTGTGGGGTTTTTTTATTTAATATTTTAAGTCTGACAGAGAATTTTAGAGAATATAAGAAGACAGGAGCATCAAGCTCAAAGAAATCACACAATGCAAAGTCTGTGAAACAGAAAAGACATTTGAATGAAGGCTGCTGCTGTCTGCAGCATGGAAACACAGAGCATCACCTGAACTGATCAGGAGTCAGTGAGAATAACTGAAAGCGTGAGTTAAAAAGAATCCAACTTGCTTACTTCTCCCCAGGGAAAAAGAGATCCCCTAGTGTGTCTTCCTTGTCTCCTAGTCTGATGAGCCCGTCTGAGGTGTCTGACCCCTGGGTGCTTTCCACAGCACTGTCTCTGTCTGATTCCCTCTCCCTGCCCTCTTCTGCCACCTCCTCCTCAGGCTCCTCCACCTCTTCAGGGAACAGCTGGCACTCACGGACAGGGTCAGGATAGGCCCGCGTGCACATGATGACTGGACAAACCTGATTGTCCTCACCGCCCTGGAGAAGACAGAGAAAGGGACAAGTACAAGTCAGCATAAACAGAAACATTTCTGAGTATGAACAGGGCTACGCTAAAAGGATTCCTCGCAGTGAGAAACTTGTAAAGAGTGTCTACAGGTACAAGCAAGTTGAATGTAAGACCTTTTAAGACCTTTTTAATACGACTTTAGATTATATTCAGGACCAAACTGGCAGTAGAAATCCACATCAATAAAGAAAATATACCTAACACTTATAAATACACATAAACCTGATCATTCAGTATATTCAGGCAATCAGCTGACCTCATTTTTTGGGTGCATAACGTTGCTCAACCTAGACCTGACCAACTGACTCAACCCCAGATCATGAAACTGCCCCCACAGGCTTGTATGGTAGGCACTAGACATGATGGGTGCATCACTTCATCTGCTTCTCTTCTTACCCTGATGTCCATCACTCTGGAACAGGGTAAATCTGTGCTCATCAGAACACATGACCTTTTTCCATTGCTTCAGAGTCTAATTATGTGTTGAACAGTTCTTAATCAGCAAACTCCTAAATTGTTGTTGGTTTTTTTTTTTGTTGTTTTTTTGCTTGATTTTTTGGTTGATACAGGCTAATAATTTGACCCTTCAGAAATGGAGTAACATCTTTTCCATGACCACGGATATGTCTTCCAACATGGTTGTTTAAGAAATGAGCAGCTACTCACTGCATCAGTTAGGGTTAAATAACCTGTTGCCAGCTGAATAATCAGTGCACTAATTATCCAGTGAAAGGCTCTTACCCATTTGCTTAGTGGTCACAAAGTGTCAGGGGCCAAAAATTTAAAAGGACAATTTAATGCTTTTAAGGCTTTTGTTACAAAGAGACCAGTACAGTTATTTTCAATTGTAGACAAATGTCCAAAAATCCAGATTTGTCACAATGTAGAGATTTGAGAGTTAAAGTGGATGTTATATTGATAAACTATTTAGCAGATATACCCTAACTTTATAGCTAAATCACTAACTCATCTTCAGGCATAAAGACAAATAGGTCAAACAATTTGATTAACTACATGACCTCAAATCCCCGCATGACAATCTAAGAGGAAATGAATTTACACCATTACAGTGCAGAGCATGATAATGTATACAGTTACTACACCATAAATCTGCAACTAAAAAGAATCAAAACCAAGCAAATGCAGCCAAAGGCATTAAATGTTTTGCAGTGGTTCATATTTGGAATTTTTTTAAAATATTAGACAGTGGAGGTGCACTGGAATTCACTGTTTTTAGGAGAGCTGTTCATAAATCTATTCAGTGACTGATTTCCCATCTAGTAAATTCCTTCACTGTGGGAATGATCCTGAGTTCACACCGGGGGGGGGTCTAGAGGGGTGAAAGGGCAATGGGCCAGAGGTCATGGGTCTGACTCCATCTTGTTTCACCCTTAAAAAAAAAACTGGTCTAATGCAACAGAGAACAAAGCCTTATCTCAGTATGACTGAACAGCTGAAACATGGAGGAGTGGGATGTGGAATGAGGGGCAGGTGAAGAGGTATAGAGAGACGGGAAAACTGAAAAGTGGATGGAAGAATGAATACAGCTAACAAGCTGTATTCAGCTAAAATAAGGCATAAGAAACAATGCAAAGAGATAATGAAAAGGAGTTAGCTGTACAGTGTGCATGAGGGTGAAATTAATCCAGAGAATGAGCCATGGGAAGAAAAGAGATACAAGACAGGAGGAGAGGTAACACAGTAGAGGACAGTCAGATTAGTTTTTAACAGCATTATAGACAAAAGAATTAGGATCCGTTTCTGCCTCGTTTTCTCAAAACGATATGTACTTATTCAGATTTAAAGCATAAGTAGTGAGGGACTACATCAAAAGTTGCTGGAAAATATATGAATTGCTTCATTTGTACTGTGAAGGTGGTGCAGTGGTTACAAATGTCGCCTCACAAAGTGCTCTGCCTTTGAACCGTTCAACTGAGGCCTTTCTGTGTAGAGTTTTCATGTTCTCCCTGTGCCGGAGTGGACTGTCTCTGCGCTGGTTTCCTCCCACAGTCCAAAGACATGCATGTTAGGTTAATTAATAAATTAACCCTGTGATGGACTGGTGACCCTGGCTGATTAACCGTTATGGATGGATGTGCTGTGTAAGATTAGCTATCAAATTAAACAACATATGGTTTTACCCTTTAGGGTCAGTAAGTTTAACAGCTGGAAAATAGAAGTTTTATTTGCATTGCATATTGTGTGACTTTCCTTTAAATACTGGAAGTTATTTCTATAGTAGACATCCACCGAGATAAATGCTGTTTGTTCTAAAAGGTCTTATGAAAATGAGAAAGCTGGTGAAAAAATAAACACACCATACGTATCTTCATGGACCATAATGCTTTAATAAAAAGACAAATAGTGCATGCAGGTCCACCTGAAACTAACTTTATTTTCAGGTGATTATAAAATTATGAGAAAGCAATTGGAAAAAAAAAAACAATTGGCCACTGGCCATTTTGCATGCTCTTTTGTCTCCAAGTTATACTGCTGCAAAAATGTACATGCTTATGCACAAGTACATTTTTAAACAGTAGCCCATCCATTTACAACACAAACTGAGGCACTGCATTGTTACAAAGAGCCAATATGGGGTCTGAGGCTGAGTCACAGAGAATAAAACAAAGGATAAAGGTCTCTTTAGCATTCCTTCCCCGCAGCAGAGAAAGAAACAGTGTGTGGCAAGGAAGCAGGCAGACCCCCTCTCTGTACTCTGTACTGCAACAACTCAAAAAACTGAACAAGCTAACACAGTGGGCGACTTGACACCTGTTGTGAAGAGACAAGAGAAGGTTTTTCATAAGCCCCTCAGCAGAGGTTGGAAATGTCAGAAATCGTGCTCATAAAGAATATACTATTAACATAGTGTTACACTGACATTAACGGGAAAGTTTTACTTAACTTGCAAAGCAATGTATTCATGTGCTAATGAAGGGGAAATAACAAGCACTGTCCAAAATTTACTTTTTGACACACCGCCAGGGGGGTTAGTAGATAGAAAAAAAAAATCCTAGCCAAAATAATAAGTCTTTTTTGTGTCACTTACATTAATTTCAGTACAAAAAAGGGTTACATGTACAATCCTAAAGACAAGGCCAGAGGAAATAAAAGTAACTTGGAGACAAACAAGCATGGAAAATGGCCAAGACAAACTGCATGCATAACTTATGGTGCATGAAGATGGCACATAACTGACACCAAATCCCAGTACAGACTCGCACAAAAATAATTTTAATACATTACTAGTATTTTGGAAAATAAAAATAAATATTTACCTGCTACAGAAATTTACTTGCCAATATCTGGCAACTCTATTGGAGCTTCCTCAACACACTAATGCACAGATATGTCCAATCAGAAAAATTTAATATGTTTAATATTGCTGTGTGAGGGAAAAATGTAAGCATACAACTTGTCAGAGATCTTCTTCTTCTTCTTTTTTCAGCTGCTCCCTTTAGATCATCATCTGCCTCCATCTCACCCTATCCCTAGCATCCTCTTCCGTCACACAAACCCTCTGCTTGTCGTCCTTTATTAAATCCATGAAACTTCTCTGTGGTCTTCCTGTTTTCCTCCTGCCTGGCAGCTCCATCTTCAGCATCCTTTGTCCAATATATCCACCATCCCTCCTCTGCACATGTCCAAACCATCTCGGCCTTGCCTCTCTAACTTTGCGTCTCCAAACTGCTCAACCTGAACTGTCCCTCTGATATACCGAGTTTAACATATTTAACCCATCTCATTTTAGATAACAGTTGTGATCGGCTCAGCACTACTACTACAGACTTACTACAGGGTGCACTGTCTTCATGATTATAATGAAATTAATTTGGTGTCACTCAGGAAGCAGCACAGAAGAACACATGGTATCATTTAAGCTGCCAATTAAATCTTTTCTAACAGCACTACAGTGTGTGTTTTTTCAACCAGAGACACTTTGTACTCTA
>VUQI01026779.1:29980-43395 GCA_015106735.1 Paratilapia polleni
ATTTAAAGGTAAAAAAAAAAAAAAAAAAAAAAAAAAAAAAAAAAGGGAGAGGATGGCTTTCTATATAAGTGCACAACTTAAATATCTAATTCCCTATATATATTTATTTGTGTGATTACGTTTCACTAGTTTATCATCAGCTTGACAAATCTTTAACTTGTATTCAATGTTTTATGCATCAGATAATACCATAAGATTACTACAAGTTAGAATAAAAGAAGTCAAGCTGATCTGCATTAGATATTTTGACAAGTTTAATCTTTTTACAAGACGCAACAGTTTGCAATGGCTTTGAGAGTGTAGTCTCTTTTTCTGGGGACCGCCCTTTGAGAATATTTAGGGAACATTTTTGTGGTATGTCATATGAGCAAAGCCAGATTAAATGAATTATGCAGCTTATAAGGCTTTAAAAAGGTGTTGTTCTGGTTGAATATTTGTTGAATAACTAGTTTGACAGTAACCATCTTTTTGTTTGTCTTATCGAGCAAAACAAGTGTTGTGCAATACACGGAAAGGACTTAACAAAGATGGAGTGCTACACCACTTTGAAGAGGGTTCGGATGAGCAGACACATGAACTGACATCGACTGGATCGATCCGAACTGATGAAGCTTTGATTTAGTGTGAGTCAGCAGTAACAGGACTGGAGGATAAGCAGAAGAGTGAGAGACATATTGAAAGGAGGAAAGATGGAAGAGAAAATGGAAAGAGGGATTGAAGGAGGAGAGGAGAAAGAAGAGCAGACTGAAAGCTGCAGAGTCTCCCTGCTTGTGTTTGTCAGACTGAGCTACAGAGATAAGAGGCGTTTCTCTGCAGAGGCTTCCCCCCCATTTCTCTCATTTTACTCTCTATTCTTCAAACACCTATTAGCTCTTCGTTTGTTCGCACCACAAAAATATTCACCTAAAAAGTGAATCGTTTATCTTCTGCTTTGATATTTTGACTCTGTTACCGCCTGGTGCTTCGGTTACCTTGAGCCTCCTGTCAGAGGGTAATAAGAAGCTCTGGTACAGGAGGAGTGCCTAAGAGGCTTTACAAAACCTTAAAAGCTGACTGCAATTTAAAAACATGTACAAAAAAAACTGAAATTATTTGTCAGCTATTTGAGTAATTATTAATAGCGTTATTTACTGTTGTCAGCTTTCTTTGTCTTACAAATATCAAATACAATTACCCTTTATGTGTTTTTTTTTTAAACCTTTGTTTGATGATCATCTTCGTGGCAGGGCTGGTTTTGGCATAAAATTATCAATAGGTTAATCTATAATGAAAATAACAGTTTGGTATTAGTTCATTTGATGAGCAATGATCATAGCCACACCCACATGTATTGCTTAAACATCCCCTTTGTGTGTTTAATGTGCATGTTTCTGCCTGTGTAACTGTCTCATTCAGGTCCTACAGTAAGCATTATTCTCCCTGACTCATATCTGACTCATATTTTAACACCATTTTGTTAGGTCAACAGTGTGAGAAATTTTCAGCAAATTAAATACACACACACACACACATCCCTAACAGAAATCCTGAAACATGTAGAAACCATGAGACTCCACATTGTGAGAACTCTTTATATGCTTGCTCTCTTCTTGCTCAAAATTGTTAGTGAAACATGAAATATTTATATATATTTATATATATTTACAGCAGCCCGACAAACATACCTACATGTTCAGAAAGGCCCAAACATTCTATATAAGTTTCAATCACAAAAACACACACGTTTGTTTCAGGTAGCTACTTGAGTTACCAGGAGTGCTGCATCGGACAAAGGACAATGTAGGGAGGGACTGCACACTGGAGACTCTGTGGAGGTATGTTCAGTGAAACCCAGCTTAGGTACACTAGGACACCCCTAGAGGCGAAACACTGTGTGTGTGTGTGTCAGTGTTTGCTGTATTTCTGAATCAACTGAATGAAGACAAAACACTCTAGACTAGGTTTGGACTTCAAGTACAGGGTTACCCACATAATGGTGACAGTTCAGGTTAGCGGTTAAGAAATGAGCGCTGTGTGGGCATGTATATACAGCAGGCCTGTTAAACAAGGAGAACCTGAAATCCATCCCTCGATTAGGAGTGATTAAAGTACCCTAGTTCACTGTGTTGTGAATTCATGAGAACTACATGTCTGTTTATAAAGACACAAACAGTGAGAACATGACAGAAAAATTTTGCTTAATTTTAGTTTTCAAAGCATCTTGTAAAATAATTGCTGTTTTCTTCTGACCAGAGTTCTAGTTTATATTTTTTCATTAGTTTTAACTTTTATTTAATTTTGATTTTTTTTTTTTTTTTTATTTCTTTTTCATTTATGTTTTTTTTTGTTTTTTTTTTTTTTTTTTTTTTTTTTTTTTTTTTTTTTTTTAATCAATTACAATTTTGTTTTTGGTTTACATATGAATGATACTGCACTGTCAACACAGTATATAGTTGTATTTAAAAAAAAAAAAAAAAATAGACTCACGTTTTAACTCTTGTTTACTTTCCACCCCTGTGACAGATGGAATGCCATAGTGGTGAGACGTATTGATGCCTTGCAGAAACAAACGGTTAATGTGCAACTGATGAGGGAAGGAAAAAAAAATGCCAGCAGCCAAAATCCACTCATTCAGGTCAAATGGTTCAGCAGGACACAGCCTCTTTTTGATAGGACAGCTGATGCATTAGACGGCACAAGAGCTGGCAGTGTTGTAGCTTTGTGCTCAAAGAAAAGGCAGTGTCCAGAGCCATACATACTGTATATAGTTCTTTCTACAGTATATGCCTCCGGAAGTGTTCTCATCAGAATGTAGCGATTAATATGTGAAGGCTTGAGGCTCAAAAGTGCAATTTAACCCCTCCACAAAGCTTTGATTGTGGCCTTGCCACAAGCCTTATCTCTGATGTGTGCAACAGGAGCAAGCTGAAAAGTTGAACAAAGTTACAAATCACTAAGCACCAGACAGATGTTACCAGGCAAAGTATAAAGATTACAAACCACGCAGCAAACTGAATTCACTTCCAGTAAATGTTCTTTCAACTTGGCTAGTACTCAGCATACACTGTTTGTAAAATGTTCTGTGCAATCACCAGTTAGCTATGATGTTTTTAACCTGTTTGATGTTTGAAGCTTTTTTTGTGATGCTGCTATCATCTATTAAGGTGATCCTACTGTATAGTTAAGCTTTCTGTTCACATACAGTGGTACTTAAAAATAAGACTCCTCAGATTAACAAATGAGATGCTCACGAAGCAGTGTTATTGCCTTGTTGAAATTTTGATGTGTTAATTTCACAGGTTGCTTTTGATGTCAGCTCTGGGTTTTTTTTTGTTTTTTAATTTTCTTTCCTGTGATATATTTCAAAATGCAAATGACACTTGATGTGGGAGATATGCACAACATATAGTCTCCCTTTATTCTGCGTTAAAAAGAGTTCCTACACTGTATATAGTGGGTTTCACCCACCTGTACTTTTGTAACACTGATGAGCATGGCCACCTTTTCATGTTCCACAAAGCTTAACAATACTGCTGTTATGGTTAGAAATTTCACATCTCCAGAACACATTTAAAAGATTTCAGCACCCCAATCTTGCCAAGCTGTGAATTGTACAGTTTTCTTGTATTTGTAGATTTTGTTTTTGGATGATGAGTGATGGTCGTGGAGGAGGAGGGGTTGCTTTGATGTATATTAATTCCATCAATTCGGTTTGAATTGGACTTTTATAGGATATTATGCAGAGTCTTCTGCTTTGGTGAAATACTTCCAGTAGTAAGAGATTTCTGTTCTCTGTCACTTGTATCTGGTATATTTTGTTCCACCTCCCTCGCTGCTAACTCATGGAGAGCAGAGGGGGAACAACTTTAGCTGGCATATTCATGTGGATGCAGTGATCAAACAGAGAGCTGAAATGCACAGAGGAGGAAGCAGCCCTGACACCTTCTTCCTCTGCTAGTCTCACTTCTCTGTGGACAACATTGCCCCCTGGTGAATATGCTCTGGTTGTCAAAAGCTTGTATTTAAACTGTGGGATTGCTTTTGCCTGCTGTTTGTCCCACTGCATTACCCCACCCTATCCTGCTGCACTCTTATCACAGACTGTATGTTGAGAGAGAAATAAATATTTTATGCTTGATGTCATGTCTCATAGTTTTTTTTGCATTTTAGTGTCTTGATTTTATATCATAAACACTGTATTTGGGATTTATTGTACAACGAAGTAGAATGGAGTCAGATTTTTTTTTATTTTGTTAATAAATACTCTGGATTATATGGTGATATTATTACGATAGACAGGAAGTGTTTCTGTGAGGCCGGACGTTTCACACCCCCGACATCTTTGAAATGAAGTCACAGATTCGCAACGTACAATACAAACCTTGGAAATGAAAATAGGCGCTTCAGTAGGCGCTTTGAGGAAGTAAAACGAATTAGGTTATGAAATCACTCTTAAAGTGTCTCAAGAGGCCATATTTAGGCATCAAAACCGAGAAATAGAGCCTGCTTTGTGTGGCGAATCTGTCAACGCGTGTCTGCGGCGTAGCGTTACAGTAATGGTTGCCCCTTTTGTTCAACCGAGTTCCTGAATTATTCCCAACACAATGAAATTCTTGGGATATTATATGGTTTCATAAAAACATTTTACTGTACTTACGCCTCCTCCGAGCTCATCTGGGATTATTTAATTAATTAAAAATCGATCTGCAACCACTGTGAGCTGCCGTGAGGTTTCCGAAGCACGCAGTGTCGAGGAACGTGGAGTAGTAAGTGTTTATAACGTTGGCGTTAAATTGCTAAAAGGCTCTTTTGGGTAAAACAAAAAAATTGTCACATTGTGACTACTGACAGATAATTTTAGGTGTAATTTTATAGTAATTGCGGTTATCTATCTTAACCCGCTGTACCCCGAAAACATGAACTGACGCTGTGTGAGCCCAGCTGCAAAAATAAGCGTGCCTGGCTGTTTTTCCTCACAAACCAAATAATTTTAGAGATATTTTGACGTAGAGAAGGAGAAGTAATGTTTTGTGGATCTTAAGCGTGATTAAATAACACACATGCTCCCGTAGTGTGGTAACCTCATGGAGGCAGGCTGTCATTTTGCTTCTGCACCGTATCAGAGATTCACAGGTTGAGGTCATTGTGGAGGGAAACACTGGGGCTGAGTGGTCATTTTGGTTACAAGCCAGGCTGCAGTGTATGTAGCCCCAGACACGCGTGTGTGTTTGTGTATTATTTATTTTTAATATTAGTTATACTGAAATGCTCTGTAGTGTCGGCTTGACATTTGCTTTGCGAGGCTAACGTTTGGCCAGTGGACACAGCTACGCGAATGAAATGTTACTGAGCTGAATGAAATACTGAGCCACAATTAAGATTTTTTTAAAAACCAATAACGGAGGCTGGTGTTACTACTTTGTATCGTTACTTTGTGTGCTGTAGCGATGTTCTCGTTAACCATGCTATTTGTAAAGTGGCCAGTGTTGTTGTTTGCTAGCTGCTGTTAGCCTGCAGGCTAACAGCGCCTGCAGTTTTTCATTGTTTTGGGGGGAATGCAACAGTAAAATGCTAATGCTAGCGTTAGCTGGATTAAAATACATTAACCCCGTTGGTTATCTTGGGGAGTCTCGAGTTGGCTAAATTTTGCCCTTAAAGCTGTTTTCGTCTTATTTGTTTTCTAAAGCAGGGGCTGCAAACGAGCTTGGATTTACAGCTGACCAGCTGTAACTGTTGCTGCTGTGTATTACATGATTGTGGTTCTCGAGGATCATAAGCAAACATGTTGACGTAAAGTGCACCTGTTACTGGATAACAGAACATAACAATTTGTTTGCTACCAGCAGTGGTCACGTGATTGCACTATAACAGGTGCATAACGTGCTGGCACTGCTTGTCTAGACTGGGCTTTTAAACTGCATCTCTTGGATGACAGTATCTGTTAGGTGCTGTATTTTTAACATATAACAGTCATAATTAAATCATTGTTCTCTTTCCTGTTCCTCTGTTTCAGATGTAAACTTGAACACCACCTGTCCCAGCAGTGGCTGTTGGCACAATGGGGCTGGACTTTGACGTGAAGACGTTCTGTCACAACCTGCGGGCCACCAAGCCCCCTTACGAGTGCCCCGTGGAGACCTGCCGTAAGGTCTACAAGAGCTACAGCGGCATTGAGTATCACCTTTACCATTATGACCACGACAACCCAACTCCTGCTCAGACTGTGCCCCAGAAGAAGAGGAAGGGACGGCCCCCTCGTGCCTCACTGACTGGTTCAGGGGATACGGATGACGGCGGGGGTAACGGAGGAGGAGGACCGGGACATGGAGGGAACACACCTGTTAGTCCCAACCGGTCAGAGCGCTCCCACTCCCCAGGCAGAGAGACCATGACCTATGCCCAGGCACAGCGCATGGTGGAGCTGGAGATTCAAGGGCGCATTCACAGAATTAGCATCTTTGAGAATATCGATGTGGTGTCAGAGGAAGATAGTGATGCAGAGGACGCTCCTCCATCTGGAACTTGTAGTAGTGGTGGCGGTGTGTGTAACGGTAGTGACGGTGGAGCCGGTGGCAGCGAGTTAGGAGGGAGCGGCAAGGATCGTTCAGACATCCCATCTTCTAATGGGGGCAAAGCCACGCCAAAGACTGGGAAACATAAGAGCAAAGACAAGAAGAAGGATGGCTCATCTCATCATCACAGTGCTCAGTCTGGTCCTGCAGTCAAGCTCCCAGAGGCAGTGTTCAGAGAACTCGACCAAGACAGACCTGATGCTCCACCTCGGCCATCATCATACTACAGGTGTGCAAAGAAATTTAGTTAATTAATTAATATGTATAAGGATTGTGAGTGGGATTGTTGATAGAAACATGCATTTTAAAACAAAGGCAGTTGGTAATGAGTTGTATGAGTAGACATACTTTTTAACACAGTCAGTCACCACTTTATTTACAGTTGTATGGCTCATTACTGTGACTTATACTATCCCTGTTCCATCGTTATTCTTCTCTCTACAAAAAACTAAAGCTGGTGCCAATCCTGTACTCCTAATTAATTATCTTTCTTTTCATGGTATATATTCTTTGTAAGAGTACATCTTAATTTTACTATTCTCTCTTACTTCTTTACTTCAGGTACATTGATAAGTCTGTGGAGGAGCTGGATGAGGAGGTGGAGTATGACATAGATGAGGAGGACTACATCTGGCTTGATATCATGAACGACAAGCGGCGGCGTGACGGTGTGACACCCATCCCTCAGGAGGTTTTTGAGTATCTCATGGACCGCTTAGAGAAGGAGTCATACTTTGAGAGCCACAACAAGGTACTTTAACTCAGATACTAAGGGAGAGGTGATGGTTAAAACTTGAAACTTGTATATTCAAATCTGATGTGTGCTCTCATGCTCCTTTCTCTCAGGCAGACCCCAGTACTTTGATTGATGAAGATGCTGTCTGCTGCATCTGTAACGACGGAGAGTGTCAGAACAGCAATGTGATCCTGTTTTGTGACATGTGTAACCTGGCAGTGCACCAAGAGTGCTACGGCGTGCCCTATATCCCAGAGGGGCAATGGTTATGTCGCCGCTGCCTGCAGTCACCAAGCAGAGCTGTGGACTGTGCTCTCTGCCCCAACAAAGGAGGTGCTTTCAAACAGACAGACGATGCACGCTGGGCCCACGTAGTGTGCGCCCTCTGGATCCCAGAGGTAAATCCATATATGTTTGATTAGAATTACAAAAGCATGCTGATACTGATGAACTGCATATGCTTACCTCATCTGAGACACTTTGTAGCCTTAGATCCTCAGGGGGGCCTCCTGGCTGTTCCAAAGTCTAAAGGTGTCTGTGCTCTTTGCCATCAAGGCCCCTTGGTTTTTGCCTTAGGAGATAAGACTTGCTTATTATCTATGTTGCCTTTCTTTTAATATTTCATGAATATTTATTATGAATCCTTTTCTGTTTTTCTATTGTATCTGTTCTGTGTGAAGTCAATGTGAGTTAATTGAGTATTCTGATTTCAAAAGCACTTTGTGAACTCTGTTTTTAAAGGGGCTATATAAATAAGGTTTATAATAATAATAATAATTATTATTATTATTATTATTATTATTACACGGTTAAAGACTGTGAGGAGTGGCAAGAATGTCAAACATGTTATGCACCTTTTATAAATCATTTAGTTGGATGTTCAGTGTGAATAATTCAAGAAATGGCACTACCTGCTTAAATCATAGAATGCAAAACAACTACAGTGATCTGTAGTCGGATGAATACTGTCATGGTTAATGTACAGTTAAGCAGGCTCAGTCAGTCTGTTGTCTTGATAATGATAAAGTAAATTTTGCTGCCTTTCTTCAGGTCTGTTTCGCAAACACCGTCTTTCTGGAGCCGATTGATAGCATTGAGCACATCCCTCCTGCACGCTGGAAACTCACCTGCTACATCTGCAAACAGCGTGGCTCAGGCGCCTGCATCCAGTGTCACAAAGCCAACTGTTACACAGCTTTCCATGTCACCTGTGCCCAGCAGGCAGGCCTCTATATGAAAATGGAGCCTGTAAGAGAGACTGGGGCCAATGGCACCTCTTTCAGCGTCCGCAAGACGGCATACTGTGACATCCACACACCCCCCGGATCAGCCCGTCCTTTGGGAGGCGTAGGTGGGGCCAGCATGGGGTCATCTAACAGTGAAGGCGAGCTGGAGGAAGATGATGAGCCTAGCATTGGCCATGATGATGACTCCAAGGGCTGGAGCTCTGAGCGGGCAAAGAGGGCAAAGGCCAAATCCAGGCTGAAGATGAAAAGAGCCAGGAAGATCTTAGCTGAGAGGAGAGCCGCTGCACCAGTGGTGTCAGTGCCCTGCATACCACCCCACAGGTAGGCCTGTACCACACCTGTACTGTCTGTCATCACTTACTTAGTTTGTTTTTATTTATTTTCTTCATTGTAACTAATCTGTTATTTTATTTTGGCCTTTTAAGCCTATAATTTTATCTACCGTTGCATTACTTTATTCTATTTACTGATTAGAGATTGTTGATTATTGTACATTTTATTCTGTTTTATGTTTCTCTCTTTGATTTATTTGATTTACTTTTTAAATAATTTTAAATTGCTTATCATTGCATACTGTTTATTTTGTTGTTACGTTTTGTTCTTCTTATTGGCTTTCCCTTTGACAATACATTTGCAAGAGGCTTTCCATTTACAGCATGGGAGTTTAAGAATTAAAGCAGTGTTTGTTCCTCTCCAGGTTGAGCAAAATCACCAGTAACCTGACGGTACCCAGAAAAAGCCAGTTTATGCAACGACTGCACAGCTACTGGACCCTTAAGAGACAAAGTCGGAACGGTGTACCTCTTTTGCGTCGGCTTCAGACGCATCTGCAGTCACAACGACACATTGACCCGCTCCCACCACAGCCTGCATCCCAACCTTCTTCGGTAAATTTTGGTCTATATTACTGTAATTTTGTGCTTGTCTCATTTTGTGCTTGTCTGATACCTGAAACACTTTGTTCAACATCTGTTGTGTTTAAATGTGCTGTATAAATAAACTGACTTGACTTGATACCTTAAATAGCATCTGTTCCAGCATGTATATGGGTTTTGTGCATGTTGATGTTGCAGAGGGACAGCGAGGAGAAGCAGACTGCTTTAAAGGAGCAGCTAAAGGCATGGCAGAGACTGAGACACGACCTGGAAAGAGCAAGGCTACTGGTGGAGCTCATCCGCAAGAGGGAAAAGCTCAAGAGGGAGACGGTGAGACACCGAGAATAGCAAGAGAGCACTATCTTTTTCCCAGTGAGCTTATTAGAACAATGAATAATATGCATCTCCTTTCTTTGGATCAGGCTGCATTGAACTTGTGTGCATATACATACTTGTAACTGCACACTGCTGTGTTAGTTTATTGTTAAAAATGTGTGTGTTCAGATTAAAGTGCAGCAGATGGCGCTGGAGATGCAGCTGACTCCTTTCCTGGTGCTGTTGAGGAGTACGTTGGAACAGTTACAGGAAAGAGACACTAACAACTTTTTCACTGAGCCTGTACCACTGACAGAGGTAAACGCACACACTCATAATCACAAGAAGTCTGATTATGCTCATATACTTATGTTTGTCTCTTTTCTGTTTTATGTTTATATACTGAATACCTGTACATAATGTATTTTTGTTTTTTTAGCCTTAAAAATTACTCTTTGCTTCTTCAGTAAATGTTCACAGTGCAAATATGAATGCTTATTAGAACATGCAGATCATGCTTCGGTCTGTTCACTACCCTCTATAACCTAGGTGCCAGACTACCTGGACCACATTGACACTCCAATGGACTTTCAGACCATGTGGAACTTGCTGGAGTCCCATCGCTACCTCACTTTTGAGGCCTTTGAGGCCGACTTTGGTCTCATTGTCAACAACTGCCTCAAGTACAACGCCAAGGACACAGTCTTTTATCGCGCTGCCCTGCGGCTCAGAGAGATGGGCGGGGCTGTCATAAGAACGGCCAGGCGACAAGCTGAGCGGATCGGCTTTGATTATGAGACTGGCATGCACCTCCCACGAGAGCCAAGCCCCGACAGCCAACGTGAGCAAGAGAGAGACAGAGAGCGGGAGAGGGAACGAGACAGGGATAGAGAAAGAGACCGACCGTTGTCTTCTAATGAAGATGGTAAGTGTCTCTCTTTTGTTTTGACTGGGAGGTTCTTAGCAGCCAAAATAATTTTTTTCTCAAGCACCAGTGAAAGAAGAAAGGAGAAAAAATATTTCATACGATTTATATTGGAAAAAAACAAAACTTCTAGGTCACTAAAAAAAATAATATTTTTTTTGGCCAATTAATAGGTTGCATGATACAATGTTGTGTAAAATAAGAAGAAAAATGACTTCAAGAACATTTACAAGGTGCTCGGTGAAATTTTACACTTTTGCTTCCTTTTACTGGACCACTTACAGTGCAATCCGTTGTCACAATCAAGCTCTGGGAGAGTGTGTGTTTGCTGTTAGATGGTGAACAGTAACGTACAATATACACCGATCAGGCATAGCATTATGACCACTGACAGGTCAAGTGAATAACACTGATTATCTCTTCATCATGGCACCTGTTAGTGGGTGGGATATATTAGGGAGCAAGTGAACATTTTGTCCTCAAAGTTGATGTGTTAGAAGCAGGAAAAATGGGCAAGTGTAAGGATTTGAGTGAGTTTGACAAGAGCCACATTGTGGTGGCTAGACGACTGGGTCAGAGCATCTCCAAAACTGCAGCTCTTGTGGGGTGTTCCCGGTCTGCAGTGGTCAGTATCTATCAAAAGTGGTCCAAGGAAGGAACAGTGGTGTCAAGGCTCACCGATGCGCGTGTCAAGCGAAGGCTGGCCCGTGTGGTCCAATCCAGCAGACAAGCTACTGTAGCTCATATTGCTGAAGAAGTTTATGCTGGTTGTGATAGAAATGTGTCAGAATACACAGTGCATCGCAGTTTGTTACGTATGGTTGGCAAAAGGGGGACCAACACAATGTTAGGCAGGTAGTCATAATGTTATGCCTGATCGGTATAGTGCGGAAAAGCTAATTTTGCTACCAGTAGATGACGCATGTCATTCCCGTTTGGTTGTGTATGCTGGATTTTTACTTTATTTTTAAACCATGATGTTGTCATCTGTCTGGCTGCAAAGTGCAAAAGTAGTTTTTAGTTTCTGGTCATGTTTGACTGCCGTTTATGATTATTTAATTTTCATTTTGTCTCTAAAGTGTCTAACTGCCTCTCTTTCTCCCTCCCTGGCACAGACCTGCTTCTGCCAGAGAACAGGCGGAGGTTACCGCTGGAAGAGCAGCTGCATTACCTGCAGGCACGTCTTGATGAGGTCAGCTCAGGGAAGCATAGCATTGGCCAGTCTCGTAGAGCCAAGGCCCTAAGAAAGGAGATCAGTGTGATCAAGAGGAAGCTTGCACACCAGCGGGAGGGAGGATCTGGCATGGGGGGCCGGGACTCTGTGGGCGGAGGAGACCGGAGTTCATCTCTCCCCCATCACTCATCATCTGCAGGACACCACGATGAGGGGGGAGAGAGCAGCAGCCAGGAGATTGGTGGAAAGGGTGTGTCTAGGAAAATGCATTCATTAATGTCCAACATGACAATGATATTTGCTATTCAATGAAAGTGGAATAATAAGCATTTGCTTGTGTTTTAACATATAAACCTCTCTCTCCATCAAGATCTGAATGTGTCCTCATCTGCCCTGACTCCAGAGGTGGGCCGTCGGACGTCTGTCCTCTTCTCCAAGAAGAACCAAAAAATGGCTGGACCCCCCAAAAGGCCGGGACGCCCCCCCAAGAACAGGGATGCGAGTTATGCTGGGGCAGGGGTGAGCCAAAGCCCCATAGGTCCCCCGCAACTCCCCCTGTTGTCACAAAGCAGACAGAGGAAGAGACCCCGCAGCCCCCACACCAGCTCTAGCTCTGACAGCGACAGTGACAATGATGACATGCTGCCAGGTAAAGTAGACAGTGAATGATAAACTTTTAATGTCCAGTTCTTGAGTTATACTCTCACTCACTGCTTTATGTGCCTTTCCCTCAGGATTGCCAAGTAACGGCTTTGATACAGGAAACCAGCCAGTAACAGAAAGCTTCCGTGTGTACAGAAATGAGCCTCGTCTCCCTCGTTCAAGCTCAGACTCTGAGTCCACAACCAGTAGCAGCAGCAGTGCAGCTTCTGACAGGACAAGGTGATTACTAGTAGCTCATGCCTGGTACTCTTAAAAATTTCCTCTAGTCCTTAATTTTTCTATTACCAGTTAAAGTAAGTGCAAGGTGTCATTTGCAGAAACAAACCCATTGACCTAATAACCATCTCTCCTGAAGTTTTATGCCACCTTTACCACACTGTTTAACTTTACAGCAGAAATTTCCCTGGCATGGTTTACTCACAGCATTTCAAACAAGCAGTCAAGTTATTTTAACCCTAAGAACTTATGATAAAGTTATATGCCTCTTAATAGTCCTGTCTGTTTTCTTTTGCAGCACAACCCCCTCTAAGCAGGGCAGAGGAAAGGCATCGTTCTCTCGCGCCTTCCAGGAAGATAGCAGTGAGGAAACGTCAGGCACTGAAAATGATTCCTACTCAGTTGGAGGTTCACGGAGCGTTTCACATTGTAAGCACATTTTAAAACCCTCTAAGGCCCACATCATGCATGTGCAATTATTTTCTGTTTATTTAGATGTGGGATGTTTTCTTAGAATCACCCAAGATACTGGCAAGCTACTGTATATCTTCTAAACCTGTAACCAATGTGATTTGATGGCAGTAATGTTTTATTTGATCTGATCTGATCTGATTTCACTAGAAGATTAAGTACCAGTGAAAACATTACTGCAGACAGAAATACTATGAACCTTTTTTTTTTTTTTTTTTTTTTTAAAAATATAACACAACACG
>VUQI01026780.1:0-16953 GCA_015106735.1 Paratilapia polleni
TTTTTTTTTTTTTTTATTTTTTTTTTATTGTTTTTTTTTTTTTTAGACCTGCCACTTCTTCTGTCCTCCACTTGTCCAGTTTCCTCAAATTCATTAAGGACACACTGCACACCATGTCAAGACGTTTTCAGCTAATAGCTCTTTGGGAATCTCCTAGTTGGTGCAGAAATATTACTTTATGCCAAACTGTCAAACTGTGTTATCTTTGGTATTTTTCATAGATTCAACTAAGGAAATGGGAAGGAATGATATGTTTTTGCAACAGGCTGCCAGTAACAAAGTGCCTAAAGATACAATTTAAAATTGGTTCTTTGCTAAGTTGTCTGTTATGTGTAGACACAACACTGGTTCATTCCTTGAGTTAGGTGCCTTTTTTATGCTCTAATGATTCATAGGTCAGTGTGATCCCACTGATCACACACAAGGTTGTTTCAAAAAGTGTGTAAAAGCATCAACACTGATGGGAATTAGTGTCACGTGGGACTGAATCGGCTATTAAAAAATATCTAATTTACTTTCGTTTTTAGTGTCTAAACAATCCCGTTTTGTTAAGCTCTGTTTTTATAACATTGGACATTGTAAAGTTTGGAACAGCAAAATATTCCAGCTGAACTATTAAACCTTCTATTGCTCTTTGTAACATTACTTTAAATTCTTGTGTGACTATCACAATCACATCTGGGGTGTTTGCAAGTTCTTAATCTCTGAAGTTACTATCCTGCTCTGGAGGAGGGCAGCTGGTGATCCATCTCAGTTAAAAGTCAGCCAGCTTTGTGATACAGGAAAACCTGGCTTAAGCCCAAAGATTACTGGATAACCCACTAAGCATACTTTGTGGTACACACCAAGTCCTTACAAACACTAGTGACTTGTATTTTAATCTCGTTTAGCCTCACCTTAGAAGAATTTCTTGGTTAAGTAAGCACAGGGTAAGCATTAAAACAAACAATCCTAAAAACCTTTTTGCCACAGCAGTTATTGCTGCCTTTTAAATTGGCCTACAGGTATAAACATGTTCTCTTATATTAATAGAAAAAAGCCATCTAGGGCAAAGTGTCATTCTTTCTTGACAACTTAGTGTGTTCAGTCACCCATTGCCTAATACTCCTAATGATGCACACCTGTTCATGCTACCACTGAATGAGCACATAAGCTGAAAATACACTGTAATCACTGCACACAGCATGATGCTTTTAATGGATATAACCCTGCATAGAGCATTTAAGACAATAGCTTAAACAGCTTGTGTTTCTTTACTTGTATATACATTTGAAGATATTAAATACATATTAACTGCCCCTCTGTAACAAATAATTTAACACTGAAACACGGGTCATTTATTGGGACAGGGCCTGGTAAAAAGCATGGAAGCAAAATTTATACATACAATACAACCACTGCACAATACCTTAGCATCAGAAGCTTGTTTTGACATGATAGTGGGATATTGAAGAGCTTTGATATCCACAGTCCACCAAAACAGTTTTTTTTTTCTTTATTTAGCCTGATTAGACCCCATGTGATCATGCAGTCAGACTGGATTCCAACAAACAGAGGCAAGGTGAGCTTCTGGTATTTAATTGAGCAAATCTTTCTTTCATTTTAAAAGGATCTCTAATGTGTAGTCAGTGTGAGAGAGGGGACAGAATGGTACAATAATGCAACCTCCAAAAAAGCTTAACTGCTCGAACTGAGTCCAACTAAAGTGACAGAGACCACTAAAAGTAAAGTCTCCATAATTGACAATTTTGTTAATACCCCAGCCATTCTAGGTACCTCTGCAGAACCACTCCAACTTTACTCATATCATATCATTCACTGTCTCACAGTTTGTCTGTCACAAACTCACCACACATGGTTTATGCAAATCTCTGTGAAATCTACCCTGAACTTTTTCCATATTCATGGTGCCCTTTGAAAAGACTGCTCCGCCTCAAAAAAAAAAGAACAGCTTAGAAAGTAAAAGAAGTCTTCCACAATGGTCAGTTTTGACATGAGGTGACATTACATTTGTCCTTTATATGGGTCAAAAACCAACTTTAGGTCTGAGATCACCAAACCACAGAGAAAAAAAACCCTGCAAAGCATCCAGGTGTATAATTTCATCTGTCCTTGTTCTGTCAGTGGTCCCAGCTGAGGGTGTTACTGGTCAGCATGTCCTGTCCTAATTACTAGGCTAGCAAGGAGTACCACAGGCCCACATGCAGTAGGACTCTCCAAGTGCTGAAGAAAAGGTCCCAGGCCGCTATACACCCAGCAACAAACACACACATACACACAAGCACAAACACCCACCACCTTGAGCGCAGGTGTTGATACATTCAGGGAAGTATGGACATGAGAAGTGTCTTCATGGGTGGAAAAATGTATCTAAACATGTGTACACACACCCATACACAGACTCACAAAGGCAGTTTGGCCCATATGTAGAGGGACTGTGTATCCTTCCAGGTCATTAGCCCCTGGCTGTCAGGGTGAGCTGAGGAAACGGAGGTGACATGTCTCCAGTTTTGCCAGATGTGCTGCTGACACGGCAGACAGACAGAAACACTTTTAAAACCCCAAAGTTTGTGCTGATAGCACCATGCTAAAATGAAATCATCTCTTTCTTACAAGTCTATTTAGGTGGCATAGAATTTAGTAAAAAGGGGGATTAGCACTTCATTAAAGTCAGTTATCACAGGTTTATTTGAAAAATGTAAAGAAATCACAAATAAACTGTGGGGCGGACCCCACTGACAGGGCATAGAGCCACTGTAAGTGGTGGGTGGACCACCAGGGGTAAAATATGGTGAGAAACAAAGTTAAATTAATTAAAAATTTAATTAAAAATAAATAGATAAATATCTTCTTAAGGGGGAATATGAGAAGAAGTTTAAGAACTGAGACACTGATATGATTTCTAAAGTTTAGCTAATTTAGTGTTGCTCAGTTCTTTTTTTCTTCGCAGCTCTCTGTATTTTTGCAGAATCCTCAGCACTAATTTGGTTTTGGAAGCATAAAAGTCAACACTCTGTCAGTGTTTATGTACATTCACACCCTTCTGATCTTTTAATAGTTTTCAACAGCTGAACCTCAAAGCAATGTCAGTTCCATGAGGACGACAAACAACACTCCAAATCACACTTGTCATCTCCAAACAATTGCCACTGAAAAAAAAACAACAACACTGTTAACAAAAACTCAACACCTACAACATAACATTGGTCACATTCACACAGTACAACAAATTATCCACACTGAAGTAAATGTGACTACAAAAACAAAGGCCTTCCATAAATAATGGGTGAGGTGATACTGCCTGTTTTGGTGTTTGAAGCTTGTTTTTTTTTTTTCATGTGCATTCAACAAACTCCACTGTGCACCTACCACAGGTTTGTGCTGATGTGAGTGACATGAATCGTAGAGGGGGAAAAAAAATTCCCAGATCAGGATTTCAGGCTTTCCTCTCACAAAATATTAGTGATTGTGACACTTCTAAACAATCTTCATAGATGTAAGCAAAGTGTGTGAAAGGAGGCAGAACATGCGAATATTTAAGGGTTAAAAATCAAAATCTAGTGAACCCTATGAAATTTGGACTCCAGTGTGTTTCAGTTACATTTTACTACAATATTTTGAAGGAGCCAATGCACTATACTTTGTTTAGTTTAAAGTACTTATTTTGGATCTTAGCCACATGGACATCTTTTGGAACATTTCTATATGTGTATAGTCTACTTTCTACTCCACTGTCATTGAGAAAGGGACTTTAACTTGTATTATTCAGAATGCAATCACAGCTAACAAACGAAGCCCTTCATTCTCAAGTAGTGAGAACGTAAGTGAAAATCTTTGGCAAACAGGGGCAAAGAATATTCCAGTTATGAAGTACACTTCAGTGTGTCATGGTCTGAGCCCTGGTGGCCAGGTCTGGACGGCTGAAGCAGGCACTTCATGCTGCCTGGTGTCAGACAAGTTTTGTAATTAACAAACTCACAATAAATTTAGCTCAACCTGCAACAGTTTTGACATTGAACCAATACTGCAGTGCATTCAGAAAAAAAGAGAGAGAGAAGTTTGTACAGAAAAGTTGGCAAAGTCCAAGCGCAGGACAGTGTAGGAAATGAGAGGAGGCTGCATAGGGAAAACCAAGCTACTGGTGGGGGAAATTTGGCAAAGTTGTACTTTGGGCTTCATGCTGCTGCCTGTGCTCGGGAGCTAAGTTGGCTAGTGTGAAAGGAAGGACGGCCAAATCCCCTAACCCAGAACAAATATGTCCAGCTAACCACACTACACTTCAAAAAGTGTCAACGAGTAATTTTATTTTAAATATAGGTTTATAGCTACATGAACTGAAATGATTTAACTTTATAACTTGGCTAAATGCATTATAATAAGAATAATAATCATAGGCACTTTTTTAAATAAACTGAAGCTCTAGAATTGTTGTTTTTAAAGATATACTTTAAAGCCCAGGTTGTTTTGTATCACTTTTAAACTTTGTAAGATATAATTTCAAATATTTGCAGTGTCGGAACTGAATAGATGGATAGATGAGTGGTGAAGTTGAAACTTCTGCAGAATGTTCTTGAGGTCAATCAACACATTTACCAAACACGATAAATTTACTTAAACTTAACACATGAAAGAGTGGTGCCTGTTTCTTTATTCCTCTAATCATTTAGCCCTTTTCGAGACATGCACTCCTCACCATTAAGGCCCTTTCACATAGAAAGCAGCAAGTGCTGCGCTGATCACTAGGTTGAGCCCAAAATATGCGTTGCACAGGCTGCTGCACTCTGCCTGTACTACATCATGTTTTGCAGCCGCTCATGATCTTCATGTGTACTGTATGTGCCCACTTCCTGTCACTCTGCATTTCTATTGGTCACGTGAATGTATGTCACACCATACCACAAAGGGGCAGTGCTCCCCGGCCGACGCCCATGCGCTGCACTTTACTCAACGCATCGTGAAACCGTTATTGCATGGCACAAGTCATAGAAAAGAATAGGTTTCAGAGTGCAACGTATCCCACTTTGAAATGGGAACCCTGTAGTCTTAGTCCTAGTTTTCTATACAATCCAGAAGATCTGGAAGTAACATTTGAACCTAGTATAATGGGAAAATGTGAAACTCATAGGAGTTAATCCATATAAATCTGTCACATCTGAGAAACGTTTCCACCTGACCCCCTCAGAATCAGCTGATTCTGAGTAAGTAGAATCTCAAATGTAACATTTTGTGAGTGGTAAAAACTGACTATATTAGAAAACTGTTTTAACGCAGAAGAACTCACAGCTAGAAGATAAGTCTGGTATAAAAATGTAGGTAAAAATGAGAACTTTCATATGACATATCTTATGTTGACCATCTACCCATCTCATATGGTGATATGACACTTTAAATTTTACCCCAAAAGCATTTTTCAGGTTTTCTCCACTGAATTATCAGAAAACAGATAAAACATACAGGGCACCAATACTTGTTTGTTATTCTACATCACAGGCATTAAATTGGTGGAGTTTTGTTATTGAAATTATGAAATATCCCATTATAATCATGCTCAAAGGTGATCATGGAAAAAAAATTGTTCTGAAGAAAAATGAGATTTTGGCTTTAGATTGTCGCACTTGGAGTGGGTGTAAAATTGATTTGGTTGTATTTCTTAGAGGTTAAATGTATTTTGCAGCTCTGAAAATTTAATGTGGCTATGTCCTGCACTTCAAAAAGTTCAAAAATGATGGAAAAAATAAGGCGACTTAAAAAGCGTCCAATTTCAACCAACCCTTATGTACTTCAAGGGCCTGTAACTCAGACAGTTTTCATAGTATGCAGGTAAAATTTTGCATGGTTTCCCTTGGTGTGCTAAAATTGTTGTCCAAAAAAAAATCTGGGAGGCAATCACAAATTTTATTATATATTTGGACTTCTTTTCCATTTCACACAACACAAAATTGTAAAAAAAATAATACCAAAACACAAAAAAAATGTGGGATTCAAACTGTAGAGATGTGAGTTATGGCAACACCTCCGAAGGCAGGATTTGCTGCTATGTATTGTGTACAGGTGCACAGAAAAATGAAAAATTTGTGCCCATAAACACACATCAACATTTTGTGAAAATTGCACAAACTATCGTGAGCACGAGACTGAACTGCATGACTCAACACTGTTTCTAATTTGCAATAAAAAATTTGTCCATGATACATTTTGCCATTTGCAATGACAGACACACACAGAGATGCATGGTTACACTTTATTGCAGATGATGCTGACAATACTCATTGCCACAAGTGCAGCAAGTCCTTTGCACATATGGCAAAAATCCAAAAATCATGTTGGTAGTCATGTCTCCGTCACTCTTGTGGATGTCTTAATGAAGTCGTGAGGATTGTTAACGTAACCGTGGGTTGTTACTGGATGTCAGACTCACCTTTGCAGATTTATGAAGACAGTCATCTCATCTATGCTTTGTCTGAAAAGGGATTTTGACGTTATGCTCACCGTTTCACCACACTGGATGAGGATAATTTACATGTTCAGAATCAGTCAGATGTATTCTCGCACAACAATCAAAAGGTTACATCAAGTCAAAAATTACAAAGTAGTAAACTTTGCAATTTTAGACACATTACAGGTGCGAGTTTCACAGCTATCATCAAGTCCTATGTTTCCGTCTTAGCTGTGAACAGTGCCATCTGTGAATTGTTATTACAAGTGTGTTGATGTTCACTCAATCCCAAGGCCGCAATTAGAATATTCCTGAAAAAGGCGTAATGACAGTAGCAAACGGCTGCGGGTGTAAAAGAGCAACACCTTCAAAACTAGTGGTGCAACAAATCCTGTATGCAAAAATACAACTCACAGTGAAAACATGCACACACATACACACAGGAAGACAGCAGGCTGTTTTCACAGTGGTCACATGCACTTGAAAAATGATGTTCTGAGGCCCTTCTAAGAAACGCCCACATACACAGAGATTTACAAACAGTGAAACACTGAGAAACACTAACTTCATCCCCAACTATCTCCCCACTTTCACGCACACCTGCAGTAGTAGACAAACCAGTGAGGTGTGTGTCTTTCTCCGTGGTGTTTGTCAGGTCTAATTAAAGAGCATGCTGCTCACTAGAGGGGTTGATGACACATAAGGGTGTTTAATTAATATTCGAAGGCAGCAATGCATTGAAGCATTACAGAATGGGTCAGACTGCTGGGGAAGCAGGATTTCTGGCTTCAGTGGAAAAAAAAAAAGTGAGGAAAATATATAAGCATGCAGGGATTTAGACAGTCATGGGAGAACTGAGTAGAGAGAAACAAAAGCAGAGAGATTGACTTAAATGAAAAACAAGGAAAGGAAAAGGAGAAGGGATGAAAGAAAAGAAATGGAGAGACAGCGTGTAAAATCATTCATGACCAGCAGCAGAGTAGAAGAAACTGTGCGGTGTGGCAAATGAATTGTTCTGCAGGAAGCATTTTCATTTGTGTGCACACACAGCACAAAGCGTGGGGGTTCTCTGCGTAATGTGTTCCTGTATGTGTGTATATTGGTACATATGCTGGCATGCATGCACTTGAGTGTGTCTCTGTGTGTTTATGTTTATTTGAATGTCCACAGTCTATTCACCAAGTACAAACCAACATGCGACAGTACAAGAATAATTTCTTCCTACTGGATGTTTACTTTGTGAGTCAGCATGCTACTAAGTGCCATTATTTTAGTAGATAAAACACTCTATTGTACAATACATTTTCTGAGAATATTATTTAAGGCAGCAATTACATTTCCCTAAAAATAAATTGTAAATAGGGTTGATTATTTTCTACATAAATCCACACTTCATTATCACTGAAGCAGATGGATACGTTGCCACATAAGACTACTATATTCTTCTATATTCAGGGCAATTAATCTTGCAAACGAGCTGCATTTAATTAATATTTCATCATCATCAAGTCAATATTTAATTTAGTCGTGCAATGCTTTGCTTTTTTTTCTGAATGCCTGAAAAACTTTATGACATTTCTATCAGCCTAAACTGTACTTTGTGCAGAAGTCTGTAACAGACTGAACTAAGATGGTATATAAATGGTATAATGGTATATATATCTATAAACATTAGATATGTAACATTTAGCTTAGCAATGAAGAGCCTCAAAGGAGAGTCCTAAATTGGTACGACAGCTATGCAGCTATTAGTTTTAAACACACTTGGCACACCAACCTGACCCCACCCACTGAGTTACAGATACTCCAAAAATATGCATCAACACTTTTCAGTAACACCTGCCTCTTGGTAAGAAAAGGCCACAACTACCTACTACTTTGTATCTGCATGTGAAAACACAACAGAAGCCTTGTTTTCTCAAAAGATGAAGAGAAGCTTATTTTTGAGGTGTCATACATGTAGACCTGGTTTTGTGCTGGTGAGACTGACTCCTCAGGCGAGAAATGAATGAGAGAGACAAAGAATCCTAAAAATTGTGCTGTGCACTCCAGACTCACTTTTTGTTCTCTATATGGTATAAAAATCTCTCTGCCTCATATGCTGTGGATAGTCAACTTAAACTAGAAAAGCACTTGGAGAATTGAGTCCTTAATCAAGGCTGATACCCTATCTCAGAGTTTTAATGAAATTGATCCAGACCAAATTTTAATAGACTCTTTGTTTGCCCATTCTCCACCTCTCCACCAAGTTTCATTAAATTCTGTGGTAGTTTTTGCATATTACCGCTGACAGATAGAAAGACAGCACAGAAACATACATTCACCTTGGCAGAGGAACTGTTGTAAAGAAGTCTGATGGGAATGCACAAACAGAGAACAAGTGTTTGAAGCTGCAGTGTCGTCCTGCTACACCTTGTTTCTGTCTACCCTCGGGCCTTTAACCCTTTCTACTTTGTACAGGGGACACTGCCATTTTTACAAGATTTCATAGTGCGGCAAATTCAGTTGAGACCACCTAAAAGTACTTCTGTGATTAAAAAGGATGCATCATTGTTGTGCTGTTTTGCATTGGATTATGTTTTTAGTGTAGGTTGAGTGCCATAAGCATTTACTTCTAATTGGTATACTGGCTTGTTCCCACTGAGCACATTGTTCATCACGTAAAATCACAGCTAAATTAAAAAACTACTGCAATTTAGCATTCATCCTCTGTGGTAAAAAAAAGGAGATTTTTAATTGTCATGACTGCTAAACTAATGCATGGCAAATCAAAACTTTGTCACATGTGGCATGACATCTTCACTGAATGTACTGTGTCTAAACCAGTGGCATGCAGTGACTTTTGCATAAAAGCATTTAGCCTTCATTTACCCATTTTCATTTCCTCCATGCACCTCTTCGATAGGAACGACCATATTGGTAAGAGAAGGCGAGGAGGTCTTTGCATCTACACAACTACATCCTTGACCTGTCTGGTGTGTTCCTGGGTCTTCATGATGCTGTTTGTTCATTAATGTTCTCTAACAAACCTCTGAGGCCTTCACAGAACAGCTGTATTTATACTGAGATTAAAGTACACACAGGTGGACTCTATTTACTAATTAGGTGAATTCTGAAGGCAGTTGGTTGCACTGGATTTTATTTAGGGGTATCATAGTAAAGGGGGCTGAATACAAATGCACACCACACTTTTCAGATTTTTATTTGTAAAAGATTTTGAACACCATGTATCATTTTCTTTCCACTTCACAATTATGCGCTACTTTGTGATGGTCTATCACATAAAATCCCCAAAAAACACATTTAAGTTTGTGGTTGTAATGTGACAAAATGGGGGAAAGTTCAAGGGGTATGAATAGCGCAATGCAAGGCACTGTAGTTTCGTCACAACAGCTAGTGCACTAACAGCAAAGTCATACTCATTGCTCCCCTAATCTGGAACTAATGACTGTCATGTGTATGCCTTTCTATCTGCCCAGAGAGTTTACTGTGGTGATTATTACTGCTGTCTATATTCCACCTGACGCCAACATTAGTGCAGCATTTTCTCAGCTGCATGACATTATAAACAGAAAGCTGCAGGCTCATCCTGAGGGTGAGAGATGGTCGGACATACCTAAGAACTGCACTGATAATGTCACAGTGGACAAATTCATCCATGGTCTTCCCAAACCAAAAGCCCTGGATGACCACAGAGGTTCAGTTTCTCCTGAGAGCCCGAAACTCTGCTTTCAAATCAGGTGACCTGGGCCTATATAGTGTGGCTAGAGCAAACCTAAGGAAAGTGGAGAATCATCTCACTCACAACAACCCAAGGCACGTGTGGCAGGGATTACAACACATCACAAATTACAGAGGCAATGTTCCTGTGGCTGTCAACACTGATGTCTCACTGGTTGATGAACTGAATCATTTCTTTGCCCGCTTTGAGACAAAGAGACCTCACACTGCTGATCTGCCTCCACAGACCTCCAACCCTCACCCACTTATCTTACATGACCACCAAGTGAGACGTGTGCTGAAGGTAGTAAACCAGAGGAAAGCTGCACAATGGTGTACTTGGTAAAGTACTCAAAGCCTGTGCTGACCAACTAGCAGAGGTCCTAAGCAGGTTCTTCAACCTCTCCCTGGCACAAGCCACCATCCCATTCTGTCTGAAGTCAGCTACTATAATCCCTGTCCCCAAGAAAACTGCCACAGACTGCCTCAATGACTACAGACCAATAGCACTGACGTCGGTAGTCATGAAATGCTTTGAGAGACTCATCCTGCACCATATCAAGGCCTGCCTCCCTCCTGACTTTGACAGTTTGCTTATAGAGCAAACAGGTCTACTGAAGATGCCACTACTGCTCTCCACACAGTGCTGAGCCATTTGGAACACCCTGGGAACTGTGTCAGGATGCTTTTCATTGACTACAGCTCAACCTTTAACACAATCATCCCTGAGATCCTGGCCAAAAAGCTGAAGGACATGGACACACACACGGACACACGGACACACACACACACACACACACTTGGATCAGGGACTTCCTCACCGACCACCCACAAGTTGTAAAAGTAGTGGTGGGACTTATTACTGGAAGGGACAAGTCAGCAAACAGGGAGGAGGTTCAGAAACTGAAAGAGTGGTGTTCCAACAACCTGCTGCTCAACACCAGCAAAACCAAGGAGATTGTAGTGGACAGAGATGATCTTGCCCCACTCCATATAAATGGAGATTGTGTGGAGAGGGTGTCAACACAACAAGAGAGACCAAAAAAAAAATCCCAGCAGTGACTGCACTTCCTTGGTGTGCTGGGTACAAACAATCTGGAGGAGAAACTGCCCGGTAGCTTTTTACCGTTCCACCACTGAGAGCATGCTATTATACTACATAATTGTGTGGTTTGCCGGCTGCTCGCTTGCGGACAGGAAAGCTCTGCAGAGGGTGATAAAAACAGCTCAGAGCATCATCGGTTGCCCCCTGCCCTCCTTAGAAGACATCGCCAGCTCCCAGTGTCTCAGAAGGGCGAGGAAAATCACCTTCGGCCCCTCCCACTCCGAACAGTGCCTATTCGACCTCCTGCCCTGTGGCAGGCAGTACAAAAGCATCAAATGCATAACTAACAGACTCAAAAACTGTTTTTATCCTTGGGCCATCAGAGTGTTGAACTCTTGATGCGTGTGCAATAGCTGTTGTTTCTTTTTTTATTGTTGTTGTGGTTGTTATTGTTGTTTATTTACTTCTTTCTTTGATGCACTGTTCGGAGTGGCTGTCTCAGTTTCGTTGTATACTGGCTATGCAATGACAATCAAGGCTATTCTATTCTATTCTATTCTATTCTGGTATGTTTTAATTGATGTCTATTTTTAGATTTCACTAGACAAGCACTGCTTGCCTTGCTTGCCCTGACAGAACACCACTGATCTAAACCCAGGATTGTCAAAGTGTGGCCTGTGGACAAAGAGCAGCACGTCATTATGTTTTATGTTGCCCTAGACCCCAATAATGGAAGAATGCACTTCTGTACATTTCATTTATCCACCGTTCATATGATATCATGTTCTCCTGTTCTACCGTCATAGCAGTCACAGCAGACTAAACCTTCCTAACAATGACAAATACAACTGGTGTCAAAGAATGCAACAGCCATCTCACTAACATAAAAAAAAACTATGAACAGGTACAATAAGTTACTGGATGAAATTAACACCAACATAAAATACTGCCGCCCTCTGAAAGACACTTTACAAACACTGGTAGTGTGTTATGAGTGCAGCCCTCAGTCACATGCTGGCTCCATAAATTGACACTTGACTTTGCTGCAACAGTTTCACAAATCCAAAGAAAGGTAAAAGGACATTAGATGCATCATTAACATTATCAAACTGTTTTCTCATACTTTCAGTCTCAGACTATTATTTGTCTTGTTCTCCATGAGGCATGCAGTGGAAACAGACTTTAAGGATACTATTCACTCCATAATTTATAGTTCTGATTGCACAGAAGTAAAAACTTGCCTGTTTGCTTGCTTGTTTGGTGATAAATATAAGGCTTATTGTGTTTCAAAATTCTGTGAGTATAAGTGTCTCATTCACAGAGCTCAAGGTTGTTGGCCTTACAGTTGTTCTGACAGAATTTGGAGATGTTTTCTCAGGTGGAAATATTTACAAACCCTAACGTTAACTAACTTAAATGGTGAAAAGGACCTTCAGTTTTGACTTTCAGTATTTGTTCCCATCGTTTCTGTTTCTCTGTAGCCCTTGCTGTTAGGGTGCTAATAAGGCTCTTCAACTACATTTATGTTATTGCACAAGCAATACTCATACTAAACGTTCTACACTTATACTATAGATGTGGACGATTCACTACACATCCACACAAAGGCTTTAAAGTTTCTCATGCGTAAATTGGCTTGCACACACAAACACACACTTGGCAGCTTTGCCAGGAGGCTTTGAGTCGCTCCATCCTTCTGTATAGCTTTATTTGTTTTGTCATGAAAGCAAATTTTTGAAAATTGACACTTGCCGTAACGAGCATCTGTTTTCGCCATCTGCGAGCTATGCAAATTAAGCCAATGAATATTCAGACAGGACTCAGTTTAGAGGCACAAGTCCTCAGGCTTGCTTACAGTTGGTGGAGAGAATCATGTGGACCATCGGGATGAGGGGAGGGAGGGAGTAAATCTTGCTTCCTCTGTTCTCCACCTCCCCATCCTTTCTTTTTCAGTTTAAGCGGGCATATGTTAAATGAAAGCTCCGCTAATTTAGAACAATTTATAAGCTGACAGACATGTCTGCTTTATTCATCCACTCCCAGGGACATCTGATCTACCTGGAGAAAAACACTAAGGGTCTTGCCCAACTGTAGTCTGCCGCTCTTCCTCTTCTCTTCATCATCTCCTATTTATCTCTTAACTCTCCAGCTGTCCTCTCTTCATCTGGTCAATCCATCTTCCTTGAGTCTGCGCCTTCATTTTTCTCTCTGCTGCCTCCTGTCTGTGTTTTTGCTCTGATGTTTTACTTGCTTTAATTTTCTATCAGTTCTTTCTTTCCACTGCTGGCATCACCTCTTAGTCCCTTTTTCCATCTCTCCTCCTCTTTCTCTTACCGTTCCACTTCATTTCCATTTTTACACCTCTCTTCTTCTCTTCTTTCTCCCTACAGCGAGGGCATTTGATGAATAATTCAGAAGCATTGCAGGATGATAATGGGAAATTAGAGGTGAGACTGTGTGTGTGTGTGTTAGATTAGTTGCTTCATTCTGGCCGGGAGGCAACTGTAAGGGGCTCTTTATCCATATAAATTATGTCAATAAACTGACACTTCTGTTTAAAGTTTCAAAGTGAAGACAAGTGACAGGCAATTTAGTAATCTCAGGATGATGAAGTAATGATTACCCTTCAATGTTATGTCAACATTATCGCCGGCCACCATTACAGCTATCAGTCAAAGCTGGGGAAATTTCGCAAAAAAACAGAAAACCTTTTGCTGTCTTCTGGTGCCAGTAGGTGGCAGTTTCAACTGAAAGGCCACCATGGTTAGCTCACCTTATGGAATGAACGTAGGACAGCTTTTCAAATGCTGTGTAGCATGAATATAAAGTTAAATAACACAGTAAGGCAATAAGGGAGTTATCATCAATTGCAGTCCATGACAAACACAATGCATCTCAGGTTATATAGGAGATCTCTAGAGGTCTTATAAAGAAGTGCATGTAGGATCTGCATTGGTAATTGCAGTTGTAAGCTAGAAAACTGAGCTTTGTAACATGCTTGTGTTGTTAGAATTACTATAACGATTATATTATAACCCAAACCATTTTCCTGACCCCAAAAAAATATATATATTATCAAAGTATTTTTTTCCCCTGCCTAACCAGGTAGTTTGGGTCAGTGCTGGGTGTAACACATTCCAAAGTTACTCGTTACTGTAATACGTTTATGGTAACGCAGTGATGCAACGCATTATTGTACTACATTCAGTAATCACATTAGTTACAATTACATCGTTACTTGCGTTTAAAAGCTTCTTCAATTACCTGCACTATGGGCATATGTAAGGGGGAAAAAAATCAAAGGTGTCTTTTTCTTCCTGCGCTACAATCAGCTGATTTCAGTGTGTGTGCAGGGAGGACAACTTTTGAGGAGTGGAGATATGGAACATTACTTTTATTTTTATTGCACAAAAGGACAAGAATGTGATGGTAAAGTGCAAACTGCATCCGGGATGGAAACATCTGCATTACACTGCTAACACAACATCAACTCTTTGCTAGCTTTGTGTTAGCACGCTGTCTGTGCGGATGTTTGCAAAGAACCCAGAGTGAGCGCATGCTGACCCCAGCCCAGCAGCCAGAGCCTGACCTTCAACAGGTAACAAAGGCAATGATGAGCAGTCAGGCTTGTAGCGTAGTAGCCTCCATTTCTACCTGTGCATGTTTCTAGAGTAGAATTGCAGTGGCGATCGCTTTGAAGTCTCTTTTCAACTTCGCCTTTGTGTTCACACTAAAAGAAATATTGTGTGTATGTCCTCATTAGGATAGGGATTTGTGTTGGTGAGGTTTATATTGTTAACTGGTAATTATGTGACAGTGCATTTCAGGCCATGTTATGGAGTAACACAAAAGTAATGTAATGAGTAGTGTAATGAAATACTTGCTAAGGGGAGTAATTAATTAACGTGATGCAATACTTAAAAAAAAAAAAAATTAAGTAATGTGCGATACATTACTTTTTCTGTGTAACAATTCCAACACTGGTTTAAGTGCCTAAACCTAACCAATCAGCAACAAGAAAAATAAACAGCGAGTGAAAATAACAGTAAAGAGAGCATCAAGTCCAAAAGGCAGGACTAAAAATGATATCAATGTTTAAGGTTGTGTAGATTATGACTTCTTTTGTATTTTTGCTCCTGTTATAAACTAGAAACACTGGTACCACTCTTCTAAGCAGGAAATGATGAGCAAACAACTACTGAATGAGGAGAAAACTGTTCACTACTAAACAGAGGGGGCCACCTACTGGCAATATATTTGTGATTAATAACGGCAATCCAATAAACTGATAACATTTGAAAAGGGTGGGTTAGCAGGCTAGCAGCAGTCCAAAAAGTAGTAAGCTGACCATTTCACTTCACTATTTCACTATTACACTCACAGCTAAACACCATCCACTGATCAGATGCTTGTTATTATTTTACTGTGCAGGTATAAAACAAGCATATAAATAAATGTACTTCCTGAATAAGAGCCCACCCTCTTTTCAGACCAGCTGGCTGGTTCGATCAGATCAGGTTGAGGAGCAAAGCAATGGACGTGCCTCACTTCAAATAGAAAATTATGGGAATTCATTTTTTGTGAACTTGCAATGCCAGTCACAATGTATAATAAAATAAAAGGTAAACAAATAGAAATTCTTTGTTTTATCAGGAAAATTATACTATGGGAAGTCATGGAATTATGTATATATGGCACACTGGTTCAGACAGATTTGGCCTTTCATGTCTACACAATTTCAACTTTTCACATGTTGAAAAGTTAAATGACAAATGAAATGATTATGGTTAGGGTCAAGGCTAGGGTGACACCCAAAAAGCAAAAAAATGTGTTGTAGCAGAATAACTTAAGGAAATTGATGTGTTACTCATGAGCCATTTCATTTTACCATGAACACATAATGCTTCACTGCAGCCAGGGGCAAATGTGGAGGATTTTTATTTAATGTAAATATAACTCTTCAACTTTTATTCATAAAACAAATGGTTTGTTTTTTTGTTTTTTTTTTACATGTTAAACCTTGACCTATGACCAGGAGTTTCTTCTGTTGTTTACCCTGCAGCACTTAACTTTAAAAAAAAAATCAATAGAGCAGGAAATTCACAATCAAATTCTGACTTCTAAGACTTTGCTATAACATGAACATGTGAGTTCAGCACCCACTGTTGACCCCATCTCCACAAAACAGCTGCTGGCCTGGAAGCTACACTAAGTCCAACTAATTTCTGCTTGTCCAGTAGTTCCTGCTTCGAAGGTTTTCTGCTGTATGAAGACTTGTCTTCCACTTCAAAGTAAATGCAGTCCTTTTGCAGAAAGCACCACACAGAATGTGATCTTTTTCTAAAAAGAAAAAAAATAAAATAAAATAAAATAAAATATATATATATATATATATATATATATATATATATATATATATATACACAGCTGTGGAAAAAATTAAGAGACCACTCCAAAATGATCAGTTTCTCTGATTTTGCTATTTATAGGTATATGTTTGAGTAAAATGAACGTTTTTGTTTTATTCTATAAACTACTGACAACATAACTCTCAAATTCCAAATATAAATATTTTCATTTAGAGCATTTATTTGCAGAAAATGAAAAATGGTCAAAATACCAAAAAAGGTCCAGTGTTTTCAGACCTCAAATAATGCAAAACAAAAAAACAAGTTCATATTCATTTTTAAACAACACATTACAAATGTTTTAACTTAGGAAGTGTTCAGAAATCAATATTTGGTGGAATAAC
>VUQI01026785.1:0-14887 GCA_015106735.1 Paratilapia polleni
CAGTTTGTTCCCTGAAGCTCAAGAGCACTTGGGATATGCAGCAGGACAAATGACCCAAAACACACCAGCAAGTCCACCTCTGAATGACTCAAAAAAACAAAATGAAGGTTTTGGAATCTGACTGAGATACTTTGGCATGACCTTAAGCAGACCGTTCATGCTCGAAAACCCTGCAGTGTGGCTGAATTAAAACAATTCTGCAAAGAAGTGTGGGTCAAAATTTCTCCACAGTGATGTGAAAGACTCATTGCCAGTTATCACAAATGCTTGATTGCAGTTCTTGCTGCCAAGGGTGGCACAACCAGTTATTAGGTTTAGGGGGCAATTAGTTTTTCACAGAGGGCAGGTGGGTTTGGATATCTTTTTTCCCTTAATAAATGAAATCCTCATTTAAAAACTGCATTTTGTATTTACTCAGGTTATCTTTGACTAATATTAAAATTTGTTTGATGATCTGAAACATTTAAGTGTGACAAATATGCAAAACAATAAGAAATCGGGAAGGGGCAAACAGTTTTTCACGGCACAGTAGATATATAATAAAATTCAATATCTGTCCCTACAGGTACACAAATGTACTCCCTAGGGCTAATTACTGGGCTTCAAGGTAACTATGTGTACCTTTTCAAGGTATGTACTGGCATGTTCTGCGGTATAGAAATGGCAGAAAAGCTATTCAGAGTTAGTTTTGCTCTTTTGAGTTACAGCTAGATGTCATTTTTATTAAAATTGAATCTGGCGATTATTTTTATGATTAAAAGAGTAGTGTATTCATCACATAGATAGTCCTGCTGGCTAATAGATCTCCACTGGAGCTCTTTCTGTTTACCAACAGTAACTTACATAAAATTATTCAAAAATACTGATGTTATGTGAATATAATTAAAGATTATATTATCAGAGTTATTAATGTATGAAAAACCGATATTTGTATCAGCCTCAAAATTCAGTATTGATCAGGTTTTTGTTTGAGAATGTTGATATTCTTCAGTCAAAGGCAGAGATCCTGACCTCAATGCCAAAATCTTGAATTTTGTCTATCTAGTCTAGAGTGATATGCCTAATGAAAATGATTTTGTGACAGAGTGGAGACATTGAGCCAAAATCTTTACTGATCTTTAACTGTAGTGGTGACACATGTTTATTTTTTTGTCACAAAGATATGACTCAAGATTTGTCCTGTTGATAAGGGCAGTGGATTAGAAATTGTCTATATGGGTCCTTATAAAGTCAGCAAGGAACTTAAACTTAATGTAGAGATTATTCAAGGTTGTAATTATCCTATTTTAGCACAAGCAGGAAAAGTCATTCACCTATGTCTAATGGAGCACAATGAAATACCCAAAAACAAAGCAGGATTTAAGAACTCTCACATAGTGAAGCCATATCTGTCAGGGTTGTCTTGTGCCATCTCTCAATTCTCAATAGTTCACATCTCCCAGATGGCAAGTTTAAGAGTAGTGTAGTATATTCTAACCATTTATAAACTAATCAGCAAACCACCCAAGAGACACAGTTAATTCAATTCAATTCAATTCAATTTTATTTATATAGCGCCAAATCACAACAACAGTCGCCTCAAGGCGCTTTATATTTTAGGGTAAAGACCCTACAAATTTCAGTTAGTAGTGATTGATGCTGAAACCTTGTAACCTCCCTATGAGGACAGAGGTACAGAAGGGCAATTTTGTATTTTTGAAGGCTATGTCCACTTGTATATTATATATGTTATGGGTACATTTTAAACTCTCACATATGACATAGCTATTCACTTAGATAATGGCAATGTAAACATGAAGCAAAAGGTTAGTTACTAAAGTGTTAGAAATCAAGAAATGACACACTGATGAGACCCAAGCAAGAATTAAATATAGGTGTCTGCATTGTAACTTCTAAATATCTCAGTTTATGCAAGTACATGCTTGAAAAACATTGCAAACAAGGTTTCTGAATATCTTCTGGTCCATTTTACGTGACCTAAAATTGTGTATTTAGGGACAACAACACTAATGTATTGGTTGGGCTCTGATTTTAACTGACCCCTCACATGTGTTGTATTCTGAGTTTATGTTGATGAACTCTGGTAGAAGGTATAGGGTCCCTTTATGTAAGTATAACCATTATAAATATTCATTTGTCCCTCTGTCAGTTAAACTGATAAATGAATAGCTTGTGACTGAATGACAGATAAGTAGAGAGGTTTTGAGGTAATTGGTTTTTAACTATTTATTAATTGTTATATATTTCAAGGTCTGTGTGCCCATTTAGGGTTTTTCTCTTGGTCTGTGTTGATGTCTGTTTTTTGACACAGCAGTTGCCTGATCCAGGATGATTTTCTCCTGCGGGAGCCAATCAATCTCCTTTGTGTGGCACATGGCTGCCCTCTCTGAGTCTGGTCCTGCTGGAGCTTTATAGTCGCCAAGTGCTCGCTCATAGGGAATTGTTGGGTCTCTCTCTGTAATGGTTAGTGGCTTTACCTTAGAATCTAAAGTGACTTTAGATTTCTGTGATTTGGTGCAATATCAATAACGATGAACTAAACTGAAAAAGCAGAGTTTTTTAAAAATCCCTGTGTACATGTGGACAAGCCCGTAGTCATGATGTAGATGTGGATGGTTGGTGTCCATCATTCTCCACTCTGCATTTCTGTAAATAGTGTCTTAAAGCTGTGTTTTTTTCAACCTTCCCCATGGTATCAGGTAACTCTAACTCCTGCAGCAGTAGTTGAAGCTTGGCTTAATACCAGACTAAACCATAAGCCAAGATGGAAGTTTATTTATCTGTTTGGGGAAGTCGGATTATTCCAGCAACAGCAATATTAGACAGAACAACGGGATTTTACCATAAAAACAAATTGTATCTCAATGTAATAATATACAGAAAGCATGTGAAAGAGCAGTACCTCTAAAATTTGGATTTTCTCACAGTGATGATATAACTTAACCAAACCCATTTCTCAGTTGATTCACTGCAGCACTTGAGAGATTAAATCAAACTCTTCCAGCTGAGGATGGAAAGATTTTTAAAGAACCTCAGATCCCTCTGGCTACAGCTATCATACATAGTTGCAATATAGTTCACTCTCCAGCTTATTCCTATGAATAGTATCATATCCACATGTTTGTGGAGCTGTAGAAATGCTTTAATCCATCCCCCAGTCCACATTCTGCTGGCTAACAGGATTTTTAGTCCTGGGGTTCAGCTGGGAGTGGAATGTCTGCACAAACGTTGGAACAGGCTGAGTTGTTTCTCTATTTTATGGCATACCACACTGCTATAGTCAGAGGAGGCTTGTTTATAGTGGATGTAATATGACTGTGCATTGTGTTTATACAACCCTAAGCCTTATCCATTGTGTGTGTTAAACGTTGTGTCTTTTAATAACCAGTAGATTTAGAAATCATTACTGGCATGGAGCCACTCAAAATAGAAAAGACCTAACTATCAAATGCTTGTAGCAATTATGTAAGACTTCAAATTAAACAGGATTGTCCTATATAAGAGGTTATTCAATGTAGCTGGCTCAGCTACTTTTCAATATTCACTTCTATTGTATATAAGTGGCACCAAATGAGTTGATCGGAAATTCAAGATTACTGTCAAAGAGTAATAAAAGTTACTACAACAACTAATATTACACACTCACCAGCCACTTCATTAGTTACACCTTGATAATACTGGGCTGGACCCTCTTTTGCCTTTAGAACTGCCTTAATGTCTTTGTGGCATAGGTTCAACAAGGTGCTGGAAACATTTCTTAGAGATTTTGGTCCATATTGACATGACAGCATCACACAGTCGCTGCATATTTGTTGGCTGCACATACATGATGCGAATCTCCTATTCCACCACTTCCCATAGGTGCTCTATTGGATTGAGATCTGGGGACTGTGGAGGCCATTTGAGTACAGTGAACTCATTGTCATGTTCAAGAAACCAGTTTGAGAGTATTTGAGCTTTTTGACATGGTGCATTATACAGTACTGTGTCTTGAGCCACCCCTTATTTCTTTATATATATATATATATATATATAACAATTTGAAAGGCATAAAATTGTATTTTTCCACCAACAAGGTGATTCCCAAAGACCTTGTCATCAAGAAAACTTGTCATTTTTCGGCATGGTGTGCAGTGTGTCCTTAAAACAATTTGAGGAACCTGGAAATGAACAGTATCTGAAAGTCATGTCCTTAAGAAATAGCAAAGACCTGACACAGGACCTGAGAAATGCATCTGGCCCTCTAGTTGATCCATCTACTGTTTGTCAAAGCCTCATCAGAAATGGTCTCAGTGGAAGGGTGGCTGTCGAGAAGCCATTCTTAAGAAAGGGAGAAAGGCTGAGATATGCCAAATTACACAAGAACTGGACTGAAAATCTGTTCAAATTGTTGTGAATATGTATGGAGAAGGTCAGAGAGAGGTACAACAGTGAGCATTTCAGCCAGTGGTGTTGGTCTTTTCAAAATTTATGGAATTATGATAGTAAAAAAAGTACTGTCAGATTTTGATACACCATGCAATACCATCTGGAAAGCGTCTGATTGGCAACAGCTTCATTTTTCAGCACGACAGTGATCCTAAACCACACTACCAATTCAGTATAAAAATACCTGGATAGAAAAATCACACAGTGGAGCACTACCAGTCATGGACTGACCTCTCCAGAGCCCGGATTATTGAAGCAGTGAAGCACTGTGGGATCATCTTGACAGAGAACGGAACACAAAAGAACTTTGAATGTCCTTCAGGAAGCCTGATGAACTATTCCTGAGGACTGCTTAAAGAAATTACAAGAAAGCTTGCCTAAGAGAGTTCAGGCTGTCTTGAAGAATAAAGGTCATACCTTTAAAGTTGGTTTGAATTGTACAAACTCTGTTTTTGCCTTATATATTCTATTTCCATGTATGTTTGCTCATGTGTCAATAAATCGTTGCATGTATTTCCCATTTTCCTAGCAAAATCTAAGGAAACGAGTGGTGGCATGAGACTTTTACACAGTACTGTATTTGTGGAAGAAGCCATCAGAAGATGGGTACACTGTGGTCATAAAGGGATGGACATGGTCAGCAACAATACTCAGGTAGGCAGTGGCATTTAAACAATGCTCAGTTGGTACTAAGGGCCCCAACGTATGCCAAGAAAATATCCCCCACACGATTACACCACCACCAGCCTGAACCTTTGATTCAAGGCAAGATGGATCCATGGATTCATGCTGTTTATGCCAAAATCTGACCGTACCATTCGCATGTTGCAGCAGAAATCAAGACTCATCAGACCAGGCAATGTTTTTCCAATCTTCTATAGTCCAGTTCTGGTGAACCCGTGTGAATTGTAGTCTCAGTTTCCTGTTCTTAGCAGACCTAGTGGCACCTGATGATGGAGGTCTTCTGTGCTGTAGCACATCTGCTTCAATGTTCGACGTGCGTTCGGAGATGCTTTTCTGCATACATTGGTTGTAACAAGTGGTTATTTGAGTTACTTTTGCCTTCCTGTCTTGAAGCAGTCCGGCCATTCTCTTTTGACCTCAACAAGAAATTTTTGCCCAGTGAACTGCTGCTCACTGTGCATTTTCTGTTTTTTGGACCATCCTCTGTAAACCTTAGAGATGGTTGTGCAGGAAAATCCCAGTAGATCAGCAGTTTCTGAAATCTTCAGCCCATCTGATACTAACAACCAAAGTCACTTCAGTCACCTTTCTTCCCCACGCTGAGTTTGAATTTCAGCAGGTCATCTTGACCATGTCTACGTGCCTAAATGCATTGGTTGCTCCCATGTGATTGGCTGAGATATTTGTGTTCACTAGCAATTGAACAGATATACCTAAAGAAGTGGCCAGTGGGTATAACTTCAGCATTTTATCATTAGTTTAACCTCAGTTTCTGTCTCTTCAGGTTTGTAGTGTTCTGCCGTTACATTAACATTAGTAATTTTTTTTCTTTGCCATATTGTATTTGAAGTTGTTCCAATTTTTGACTAGTTTTTCTGATCGTCTTCCTGAACTCCAATAGCTTTAGGGTGCAGCTAGTCTTGTCTTTAGCACTGTTGGTGAAACACTGATGTAGTACAAAGCCACCTAGAATAATTAAGCTATAAGGGAACAGAACTTGCTTGTTTGAATTATCTTACAAAAACATAAATATAGAGTTGTCCTTTACTCCATTTAACTGCCTCACAAACTCAAATAGAACTCCAAGATTCAATTAGCTTTGTTTTCTGTAACCTAAACCCAACCTCTGTCTCAGTCTCAGGGCTAAACTACACCAGAAATAAGAATGTAAGAATCTTGTGCACAAACTTGTTAAGCCAAAGAATCTTTTTTGCATTGACAGTTTTTGGCAGTTTGGGAGTTCCTTCTCTGGCAACACCACATTATATTTTTGATGTGATGTTTCCCTTGAATGGCAGCTTTTGAGACAATCTGTGTGCAGGTGGCATTGTTCTTTTGGCTTTCCTTAATTTAGTGCCATGATCTTAAGGTACCTACACACTGTGCGATTTATCAGATCAAAACTAATAAATATTGGTGGGTCATCAAGTTTGACCATGGAGACTGTATGATGAAAATGCTTACTTCATTGGGGCTGTTATTCCTTTGCTTTTTGATTTGGTGCTACGTTGCCCTCAGCTCTGTCATGATAACAGCTGGAGAACACATCATACAGGCTTCTGCTGCCACAACTCAATGAGATTTTCTTCTTGGTTGGAAGCCCAAACATTCTTTGCATTTTTACCTTCATCTATTCAGTTTGTTTGTTTTTTGTTTGGGTTTTTCTTTTTGGTTTTTTCACAAGTCCTGGTGTCATGATAACGTCATGCTGTATTCCTGTTGTTTGGTTAGTAGATGTAGGTGGTAGAAGCAGTCATATTATGAGATGGACATCATAAATTTGTGAGACTCAGAATTTTGTACCAGGCTGTCTTTGATTGCAAGACTGTTACAGTGGCCAATTTGGAACCGCTCACTGTCTGTTGAGGATCTTTTATCATGGCTCAGAGCCATGATACCAGCACAGTTCTTTCATATTGCAGACATCTTCTGTTTGGGACATCCCAAAATCTCACAGCATATACCTGGCTGGAGAAGCTTGCGTTTTCTTTTGTACTTGTATTCTTCTAAAAACTCCACAGCTACATGGCTCACATGGTTTTTTTGAACTTCTTTAGATTGAGATATCTCTGCAATTATTGAATAGATTTGCACTTTTCACTCCTGTCCCATCTTGAATTGTCCTGGTGTTTCTTTAGCCAAACATCTTCATATGTTGCGACTGTCTTAAAATTAATCAAATAATGAATCAGAGCCACTTTTATCAGAGATGATTTTAGCCTGATAAACTAGAGTGGGCTTGTTGAAAAAATAGGTGGACAAATTTGTATAGAAGCGTTGCCCAAATGGTTAGAAATGTGACTAGTAATGTGAAGGCTGGCCGTTTGAGGCCAGATGCTGCTAGTCACTCCTCTCTCTGAGGTTATGTTTTTGTACACGATCCCTGATAGAAATAAGCCTAACACAGAAAAAATATTTAGAACACTAATGTGTTCCACTCCATACATAAGTTACAGCAGGTTATGTGTTTGAGTTCGTGATCCCCCCCCCCAAACCATTGTGACCATGTGTGTGCAGTCTGAGCCATCAGAGTTCATTTTGTGCAGTTCTCCCTGCTTCAGAGCTCTGTGTGTTTCTTGAACTTGACAATAAGAGGGTATGGGAAGTGGGTGGCTTTGGAGTTGGGCTGTAGCCTGCCCTCCCAGTCAGAACCTAAACCATACCATAATTATTTCTGATTGCATCTCACAGTACCTAACTAAAATATGCTAAACTCAAACTGCAGTAATTAAATTAGTTTGATCTTAATTAGCCTACTTAAACACGCCCCTGCATGTCATTATCCTTACTACAGAAAGAGGTGATGGGTGCTTGAATATACACTATATTGCCAAAAGTATTTGCTCGTCTGCCTTCACACGCATGTGAACTTGAGTGACATCCCATTCTTAATCCATAGGGTTTTAATATGATGTCGGCCCACCCTTTGCAGCTATAACAGCTTCAACTCTTCTGGGAAGGCTTTCCACAAGGTTTAGGAGTGTGTTTATGGGAATTTTTGACCATTCTTCCAGAAGCGCATTTGTGAGGTCAGACACTGATGTTGGACGAGAAGGCCTGGCTCGCAGCCTCCGCAGTCTCACCCCACTGGTGTGCAGTCATGTTGGAACAGGAAGGGGCCATCCCCAAACTGTTCGCACAAAGTTGGAAGCATGAAATTGTCCAAAATGTCTTGGTATGCTGACACATTAAGAGTTCCTTTCACTGGAACTAAGGGGCCGAGCCCAACTCCTGAAAAACAACCATAATCCCCCCTCCACCAAACTTTACACTTGGCACAATGGAGTCAGACAAGTACTGTTCTCCTGGCAACTGCCAAACCCAGACTCATCCATTGGATTGCCAGATGGAGAAGCGTGAGTCGTCACTCCATTCTCCACTGCTCTAGAGTCCAGTGGTGGCGTGCATGGCAGATGGCAGATGCACCACTGCATTGTGCTTGCATTGTGCTTGCTGATGTAAGGCTTGGATGCAGCTGCTCAGCCATAGAAACCCATTTCATGAAGCTCTCTACGCATTGTTCTTGAGCTAATCTGAAGGCCACATGAAGTTTGGAGGTCTGTAGCTTTGACTCTCCAGAAAGTTGGCGAACTCTGCGCACTATGCGCCTCAGCATCCGCTGACCCCGCTCTGTGATTTTATGTGGCCTACCACTTCGTGGCTGAGTTGCTGTCGTTCCCAGTCATTTCCACTTTGTTATAATACCACTAACAGTTGACTGTGGAATATTTAGTAGTGAGGAAATTTCATGACTGGACTTATTGCACAGGTAGCATCCTATTACGGTACCACGCTGGAATTCACTGAGCTCCTGAGAGCGACCCATTCTTTCACAAATGTTTATACACCTAGGACCATGGAAGTGGAACACCTGAATTCATTGATTTGGATGGGTGAGTGAATACTTTTGGCAATATAGTGTATATGGCTAATGAAGCTATAGCAGTCTGCCTGCACAGTGTAAAAAAACCTGTTTGTGTGCCTGGAGGTTGCACTGAAGATGCCCCTGTAAAGCTTTTCTAAAGCAGTCAGACTTTGTTTTTTAAAGAATGCTAAAGGTACACGTCTTTCCAAAGGTTGATGGTGATAACCTGCTTATTAGAGCCCGACTGATATAGGATTTTTAAGACAGATACCAATATTTGGTGATTTAAACATCTGATGTATCGGGTACTAGAATAGCTCACTGGTTGAGCAGGCGCCCATATGTCTTTATGGCTGGAATGCAGGCACCCCAGGTTTGAGTCTGACCTGATGTATTTTACTGTGCGTCTTCCCCTACTCTCTCTCCATACTCTTTCCTGTCTGTTCTTTGCTGCTACTACCAAATAAAGGCGAAAGGCCAAAAATAAATAAATAAAACAAAAAATCGAATGTATCAGCCAATATTTCTTTTTCATTTCAAACACACAAAACATAAAGAAATTTCTCAAACATTTTTTATGTGCAGTTATTTATGAGTCCTTATTAAGACAGTATGAAGTATGATAATGCAGCTTAAAAGTCTTGTTTTATTGTCACAAAAGGTTGTGGATTACTCATTCATGCTTTGCCTGACTCTGCTTGGATCCACTGGTTGTTGCGCTTGTGGGGTTCCAAACATGTGTTGCCAACAGGGAAGTTGCAGAGTGCCCTCTGGTGGACATACTGTGCAACATCAACACTCATAACATGGGTGAAGGGTGTTTCTCTCATCTCTTCTTTACTTTTTTAATGTTCACTTATGGGCCATAATAAATGCTGATACTGATACGATCAGCAAATAGCCAAGATCGACCCATATATTGGTCAGGCTCTGCTGTTTATGCGCAATTACCTTTTTACATTCAGTATATTACATTTGTCTGTATTCTTATTAAATGTAGTAACACAAGCGTAAGTTGTGCACAAGTTGCTCTGCAAGCCTCTGTTATAAAAAAAGATTTTTTTAATGCATATATCATGCATAATCCCAGTTCTTCCTTTCCTAACAAGAAATTTAACAGGCACGATATGTATACAGTGCAGGAAAGACAAACTGTGTACATCAGAGTGATCTGTGAATTATTCCTGGTGGAAGTGGAGGTCTGACCACAGAACCTCTCCATTTCTCCATTAGTATTCCATTAAAACGCTTTTAGGAAACTTAAGAAGGAATACAAAAATTTAGCACGTGTCATGCCAGTATCTTGCCCAAAGATAGTTGTGGACTGGAGGAGCCAGGGATTGATTCACTGACTTTCCAATTGGTAAATCTGCCCACATGTGAAATGATAGTCATACCATGAGTTCTAGCCAGAATACCTAGTAGTGGGGATTTTTCCAAATGAGAAAGGTAAAGGGGAAAAAAAGGACAACTTTTACTACGTCACAATTAAGCAAAATCAGCCAAAGGATAGACTGTTTCATGTAAAATGAAATGAAATGAAATGTCTCAGAAGACCAAAAATTTCATTACAGGGTCTGCTGGTAACTCTTGCAACTGTTGTGGTGTCAAAGTGCATGTGTCTAAAATCAGAAAACAGATTATAAAATTTTTACCTAAGGTGTGCTATGGAAAAAGCCTTTGCTGTCCTAAAAGAACAGTAGAGAAAAACTACAGTTTGCCAATGACCTGCTTGGTGCAGACTAAAGACAGCTTTTCAAGAGAAGAGCCAACTGTGAATTATATGGAAATGGACTGGTATTTATATACGACTTTTTTAGTCTTACTGGCCACTCAAAGTGCTTTATACTGCAAGTCACATTCCACCTATTTACATAGGGCTTTATTCTGTGCTTTAAGTGTTTTATCTATCTCACATCCATACCTACAGCTGATTTAAAATCAGAAATTAATCAAGCACATGTTCCTTTTGACTGTGGGAGGAACTATTACAAAGGCACTTTATATTAGCCAGCGTTCATAGAGTATAAGGACTATCAGTGATTTGCTGATATCTCTGAACCTCATGCACAAGCTCAGGTTCCTTTGCCACCAGAGAGGTGGTGTTCTGTGTCCCTAAAGTCAGTATAAGAAGCCGGGCATTGGACTGGCAAGGACTCCCCCTTCAAGAACCAGAACCCTGCGGTTCCTCCCACTGGTGGTGGGCCCGCAGGAGGACGGACCCATGTGGTTTGTTTGGGCCCAGCTGGGCCCCATGGGTTAAAGTCCGACCACCAGATGAGCCCCGACATGTAGCTCCAGGGTATATCCCTGGTCCTGGCAAGGTTTCTGGACTCTTTGGTGTCATCATCATGTGGGGTATTTTGACTCGCACTTAGCCTGGCCCCTCACACAGCCCCAGTTCAAGGTGTTCACAAAATCTTTTTTTTGGAACTGCATGTGGGACAGGATTTTTCTAGCATAAGATTAGCTAAACAGCATTAACATTACAACAAAAATGTTAACAAGGAGTTCTCAGAAATGACTCAGAAATCCAAGCAAATGTAATTATTGTAATTGTAATTATTTAAACAGTGCAAAACTTTATATTATATTCTTGTGTATTTAGTGAGAAATATACCACTCACACTGCATTCATAATAAACACTATCCATTCATAAAATAAATAACTGTTAAAATCTTACTTTTCTTTAAGATCAGTTTTCCCAGGGCAGTCATCATAATTTCATGTTGTACGTGTCTGCACAGACTGGGTTCGTCCAGATCGGGGAGGACAGCCTGTTTATCCAGCCTGTTAGTGTAAACGACCCATCCCAGTCATTCTCCGGTCTTAAACACCAGCTGCTACGACACAGACGTTCAGCCAAGACCAACTCTGCTCTAGATGCTGAACAGCCCAACTACTGTGGAATTGTACAAGGTGAGTGCCACATTAAGATAGACTGGATGGTGGAGGACATGGGGTTATAGTGACACTGAGAGCAGAATTGTTTAAAAATGAGAGTCCAGTAACTTATGTAACACTGGTGTAACAGACAAGATGATTTGTCGAGGTTAAAATGAGTTGTAAACATGAAAAATAGTATACAGGCATTCATGTGCATGTCCATCTGTGTTTAAATTCCACACATGCTATTAAATTTAAATGTACTTTCTGTAGGAACATTCAATAGCAAAAACAAATGCTAACTTTTGTGTTTGAAACTTGCACAGTTCTAATTTAGTTGAGTTGTAGTATTTTTCAGCTCAGTTAAATTTTATTTATATAGCGCCGATTCACATCAACTGTCACCTCAAGGCACTTTGTATTTTCAAGTAAAGACACTACAGTATTAGAGAGAATACCCCAACAAGCAGTTGATCCCTTATGAGCAGCACTTTGTAATGGTGTGAAGGAAGAACTTCTTTTAGCAGGAAAAGATCTCCAACAGGACCAGGATCAGGGTGGGGAAGGCATCTGCTGCGACTAGTTGGGGTGAGGGAAAGAGAAAAAAGGAGAGCATAGAGAGACGAGGACAAATCACAAATTATGGGAGAGAGAAGACAAATTTTAATGACAGCTAAGAAATATGTAACACCCTTATAAGCACATAATATCAATTGGTAATATCTTTATCTTGTGTCATCATCCAACATGCAGTTAAAGGATAATTGTGGTTTCTTAAAACTTGGATCTAAGTTTCTTTGAGTAACAGTGACACTGAACTCACCAGGTTAATGATCAAGTTCTGGGAAAATGTTGTGACTAAGAACAGCTCTGAAGAGAAACCAAAAATGATCAGTTATTTTGATTAAAGTATGCAAACCTGGCTCCCTGCTATACCTTTGTTTTCTCATATTTAAAATTTTGCTGCCGTACAACACTACAGTGGATTCTAAAATTCAAACAATCAAGATTGCAGTGTAGACTCAGTTTTAATTTAAGGGTCTGACAAAAGTATTGCATTAACTGTTTAGGAATTCCAGCCATTTTTGTACATAGTCATCCATTTTCAGAGGCTCAAAAGTAAATGGAAAGTTGACTGACAAGCAGTTTCATAGCCAGACGAAGCGTGTTACCTTGTTATTCCGTGGCAAACTAAGCAGATAAAATATCTGGAGTTGATTCCAAGTGTTGAACTTGTATTTTGTAGCTCCTCACTGGAACTTTCAATATGAGGTTCAAAGAGATGTCAATGCAAGGCCATCATTTGCCTGGAAAACTGAAATAAACCTATCAGAGGGATAGCAAAAACTTTAGGGGTGGCCAAATCAGCAGTCTGGTATATTCTTAAAAACAAGGGATGAGCTGGCCAGCTCAGCAACACCGTAAGGCCTGGAAGACCATGTAAGACAACTAAAGTGGATGATCGCAGAATTCTTTCCCCTTCCCAACATCTAGCCACATCAAGAAAACTCTTGAGATAGGCATATCATTGTCAAAGTCTACAATCAAGAGATGCCTTCACTGTCTGTTTAAACTGTTTGCTCCCAGTCTGTGTGACTGCTACTACTCATTAAAGTGCACTTATTATGCTTTTACTTGATTTCTGTTTTCTATTCTCTATACTGTTCCAATGGTGGATGTTCATATTAAACATGGCCAAAGTTTCAAATAATGTGGTCAGTTTATATACAAGATACCCCTGTAAGGCAAAAGCTCAGACTTCAAACTGCTCTAAATGCTCTCTTTCAGCTTTTTCTACGTCGGTAAGAGGGATATGCTTTTATAGTCATCTCAGGCTCACAGCTCTGGCAGTGAGAAGGTTTGAACACCCACCAGCTTCACCAAGACCCAAATAAGTATTTTTTGAAAGGTGAATCAGGCAAACTACCCTGTTAATCCAATAATAAAAATAAAGCGCTTTCCATTTTAACTTTAGAAAAGTAAGGCATTTATTCAAATTAAAAAATCTCTAACAGTGTTTCCTTATCCTTTAAATCTAATTCAACTGAAAACAAAACAATTACATAAAAAAAATGAGAAGGTAGTGGTGGACACAGGGTGATCTGGTCAGGAGTCAGGACCAGACTAAGTGGTGTTTTTGGCCTGTTTCTTAAAGGCAACTAAATATGGGCTTCCAAAGCCATTATTGGTGCAGTGGTTAGTGATGCCTCAGAGCTAGAAGGCTTTGGATTCAAACCTCCTGGTCAGCTGGGGCCTTTCTGTGTTGAGTTTGCATCTCCATGTGTCTGTGTGGGTTTCCTCCAGGTGCTCTGGTTTCCTCCCAAAGACGTGCATGTTAGGTTAAATTGGTGGTTCTGGCTAGATAAAATTAAAATTAAGTACTGTATGAATGTGTGTGAAAAAGGTAAATGTGGCTTGTAGTGGTCTGTATGAACACTCAAAGCACTTACTGTGCTTTATTAATGCCAGTCCATTCCAACCAGCCTTCACCACAGGAGGTCTGTGGGTGCAGGTGTTGGTGGACTCATGCGGCTCTAGAGACCTGCATGAAAGCCACAGACTAACAGGATTTCCACAGGTACATCTACAAAGCCTCTTGTTGCAACTTTTACTTCATCTAGATACATCTTGTTGACCAAAGGGTAGCGTTCTGTTATCTTGTCTTGACTTGAACTAAACAATGACTGATTTTTGGGCTTTCAGGGAGGTCCAAAGTTTTATACAATGATTGCTGTGAAATATTTGCTTCATAGATCAAACACTTTTCAAGATATATTTTTTTGAAAAATGGTTCATTGACCCGCTTTGAAATCTGAGGCAATGTTTGAACATGGGTATCTCAAAAAAAGCCTGGAATTTCCACTGGCCATTCTTACCATAAAAAATGAATCAGTAGATGTAATTTGGGACAGATACATCAACAAATGTTAAAATATGAAAAAAAAAAAAAATTCAAGCATTCCTTTAAAATCCCATATTTGAGCACATACTAATAAAAAAAAAAAAAAAAACCTTCAAATTTA
>VUQI01026789.1:7295-22398 GCA_015106735.1 Paratilapia polleni
AAAAAAAAATTTTGTTTTGTTTTGTTTTTTTTTTTTTTTTTTCTTCCCAAATCTAAGTTTGGTTTTTTTTCTACATAAGCAATGGCATATAGACTTATCTGATTAATTCAAAGAATGTTGAAAGCATCTTTTGCCATTTCCATGCAGGGAACCTGCTCATCAGCAGTAACTCAGCAGTTCACCTACATGCTGGTGAAAACGGGCACAATAGTCTTGAGGGCCCAGACAGACATGAAGGGTTACACACCAGGTCAAATCATCCAGGTGACTGCCAACGTCCACAACCAGTCTGGGAAGAACACAGGCAACATGGCAGCCAGCCTGATGCAGGTTTGAACTTTCTATCGCTGCACTATCCCACATTATTTTCTGCTATTACTGATTTCTCTATTTTCAGTTTTGTGTTTTTTATCTTTTGTGAAACACATTTAAACATATTTTCTTTTCCAGCAGTAGTCAAAATAAATTCCCTATGTCTCATAGCTGAATGGGTAATCCCAACAGAAGAACAAACTTCTGAGGCTACAGGAACAGCAGATTTTCAATCTACTACTGCTAGCATTTAGCAGGACTAGTTCTTCTGGTGTTCATTTCTCTAGATTATAATTCAGGATTTATCTTTTTTTATATTTGTGATGTAGAAAAGCCTACAATCCCTTCTGTAAGTATTTATTGCAGTTTGCCTTTGTAGATCACCGTAGAGTCCCTGAATGTCTTGCAAGTCTCCACAGCTAATGTAAAGAAATGCATGGAATTAAAAACTCGTAAGAGACTGTATTGTGCAGTCACTACACAGTGAGCCCAGTTTTTGACTCCCCGTGTCCGTGTGTTTTCAGAGAGTGACCTATGAGATGAAGAGACCCATCCATGATGTGAGAACGATAGCAGAGGTGGAGGGAGGTGTGGTGAAGGCCGGGAAGGAGGTGGAGTGGAAGGAGCAGATCATTGTTCCTCCTCTCCCTCAGTCCTCCCTCGCTGGCTGTGAGCTTATAAAGATTGAATATTATGTCAAAGTAAGATCATGCTTATTCTCTGTTACACACTCAGCAGTGCTTTCTCCTTTCTGAATAATTGCCTGAGTCACCTTTTTGAATAATTTCAAGGTGCAGTAGCACAAGGTTAAGGACAGCTGCAAGAACCTATATATAAACCTATATATATGTCCATAAAAAAATAATCTGAAGAAATAATTTGTGAAGTGTATAAAGGGGACCTATTGTGCTTTTCTTTATTATCTGTTTATTTATACATACTGTTTGAAAGATGGATGCCATGTTTCACATAGCCAAAGATTCAAATAATGAGGTCAGTGAAAAGTAATCCCTAGTAGCCAGAAGGTTCCACAGTCTAAAATTCTATGTATTTCAGGCTTCATACTGCTCTAAATGCTCAGTTTCAGACAGCATTTCCTACTTTCTATTTGAACTTGGATAGAGGATGGTCTGAGGGCCTTCTCCATGTGCTAGTGGTAAGATAAATGGTTCAGAAAATAAGAATTTGCTTGAACCATGCATCATACAAAGCTACTCTGCCATGAATAAAAATATGGAGCCAGAATTGAGCATAATAGGCCCCCCTTTAAAGGATGGGTTTACCATTTTACAAGTTAATCAGGTGCGTGTTTGAACTTTTGAATATGATGCTTGAACATTCTGCTGTAGTCAGATCAGTAGGATACCTTTGTAGTACAAAATTCTCACTTTTTGTTGCTCTTCCTCCACTGCAGCTCAGCATTTAAAGACTGTCAGTGGGCTTATAAAAGTGGCAAGGGGCATTGAGAAGAGACTGCGTAATAAACTTGCATTTAAAAGAAAGCTATACAGGACTGATTATTATACCAATAATAACCTTAGTAACCACATGACATTCATTGAGAAAAGGTTTTAATAAATACTATTTCCAAGTAAAAGCAGTTGTAAGAGAGTTGGTTGTAGGTACAAATTCTGAATAAATGAGTTTTTGTCCAAGTCATTAGAGATGCATGTGCAACTAGGGGGTAGAAAGTTGCACTCTTTTGTGGTGTTCCATTTGAAGTAGGAAGTCGGAAATTCCGACTTGCGAGTCAGGATTTTCAACTGGAATCCCTCTCATGTTGGATTCCCAACTTGGAAAGTCAGAGAAACCCCACCCCACTTTACAATCCAAGATGGCAGCAGTGCACATAAACAGTAGTAAAACTGTGTGTTTTTGACTCGCTAAATAAGCCATACAGAAAGAACTGACCAGGCTCTATCTGTGAACGTGCTGCAACGATGTTTTTGAGTACCAAAAAAACCCCCATTGCACTGTATTGTTAGTGAAGGATGAATAACTCTACCTTGCTAGGAGTAAAAGTTTTTTTTTCTTGCTTTTCTGACTTTACTACTGAACCACAGTCAGCTTGGGAGTGATGTGATTTCCCAGCTCCAACATCTGACTTCTGAGGTAAATGGAACACAGCATTGATCCAAGCTTGAAAGAAGAGGCAGTTCCTCTTTCCTTGGCTAGTAGTCATATGCGTCTCAAGCTTTTAGATTTCTTTCAAATGTGTCAGACTGTAAAAGCAGCACAGTCGTGAACAGTGTTACACTGACTTAGCTTTTTGACACCGTTACCACTATGCTTCTGATATTGTCAGTTGATAAGAGGGTAAACAAACTTGGCAACCACTAGGTAAGTTGAGTGAAATTCATAGGTCAGAAAGCAATGAACATTTTGTTAGCTCCTTCTATCCAAATATTTATTTGATTAGCAAACTGAGGAAATTTTATTCTGAGACCTAATGAGTGTTCTGATATTGAACTGTTGTTGGCTAACATTTTGCATGTTATCGGTTACAGTATGTAATCTTGTGACTGGCTAAGGATACAGTTTTGCATCCAATAATATTTACAAATCATGGAAACAAGAGACCAATCTGTTCCATCAGCAAAATTTAACCAACATTCTCTTTTCTGCTGATGAACCAGGTGTGTCTGAAGTCTCCTGACATCATGCTGACATTACCCATCCACATCGGGAATGTCTCGCTAGACAAAGAAAAGCGACCTCCCAAAACAGTGGCTACTCCTTCCACTGAGGATCCGCCAGCCTCTGTCTCTACACCAGAAACTTCCGCTTCTCCCTCCATACCCACCTTGCCCCCTCGTCCTGCCCCAAAACCTGCTCCCCGTCCTGCCCCTCGCTCTAGGACGTCCTCCCGTAATTCCCCCAGCGCTCCTCCAGCTGAGTACCACCCAGGAGCAGAGGGTGGGGCCCTGATGAATGATGACTTCCAAAACAAGCGTCAGTCTCAGCTGGTGTCGCCCAATGCTTTCAGCTATGCTCCAGGCCTCTTTTTTCCCCAGAACCAGCAGCCAAGTGGACCTGCTGCTGCACCCAGTGGGCCTGCATTCAGTGGGTCTGGAGGGGCCACAGCTCTTTACCCCTCTCTGAACGGTACCAGCTCAGTAGCAGCACCACACATCCTGCCTCCAGACTACAACACTTCAGGCTATCCACAAGGTCAGTTGACACACACTCTACCATTGTTGCTCTAGTCATGAGTTGACTCCATTTTTTTATTTCATTTAATGAAGCTTTTGCAATTACTAGAATTTCTGTATTGGTACCTCATACAAAGTCTAATCATCATCACTGAGTAATTACTCACAGTATCGGCTGGGAAAAAGTAAAAGAACCCTTAAATTTAGTTATTCACAAAAGCTCCTTTAGCAATATCCTCCATTAGATGTTTCCTGTAGCTGCTTATGAGACTTGCACAACAATGAGGTGGAATTTTGGACTTGATTGAACAGCCTTCTTCAGATCATGGCACACCATCTCAACTGGGGTTAAAGTCAGGACTCTGACTTAACCATTACAAAACTATAATTCGGTCCTTGATTAACAATTCTGTTATTGATTTAGGTGACTTGCCTATCCAACACTTCATGAGCTTCAGTTTATTGGCTGCTGCCCTGACATTGTCCTGTAAAAGTTCTTGATGCAATTTTGAATTTATTGTTCCCTCAGTGATTGAAAGACCTCCAGGTCCTGAGGTAGCAAAGCAGCCCACACCATGACGCTCCCTCCACCGTGCTTCACATTTGGAGTGAGGTTTTATTTTTTGTGTGCAGTGCCCTATTTTATTCCAAATATTATGCAATGTATTTTTGGCCAGGAAATCCTACCTTTGTCACATCTTTCCAATGACTATGAGGTGTTGCAGAATATTTAGGTGATCTTTTGTACACTTGAGATGTGTATTTTTTTGGGAAATCAGTGGTTTCCTTCATGGTGTCCTTCCACTAACACCGTCCATATATTGACTGTTGTAGAAATTTCTGCAGGTATTCTTTTGTGCTGGGTTCTTTATCACCTCTTTCAGTATTGTACCTTGTGTTCTTGGTGTGATCTTTGCAGGACACTTATAGGGAGAGTAGCAACACTCTTAAATTACCTCCATGTGTAGTTTCTTATTGAGGATTAATGAATAGCCATGTCTATAGGAATGCTTTGGTAGCTTTTTCTAGCTTTGTGCATCTGTGGTTCTTCTAAGCTGACCTCCTTAACTGGAACATCTGACTCAAGCTGGCTTTTGCAGAGGTTATTTTTTACAGCCTACACTGTGAGTGACTCAGTGTGAAAGACATGAAAAACACAGCTGTTTGTGTGTTATTAGTTTTGCCAGATTGTTTTTGCTTTTCTGTAATTGACTTAGATGAAGATCAGACCACATTTAATGAGTAATCAGTGCAGCAATCTTAATTCCAAACAGTTCTTGCAACTGTGTTTATCATCTTTAAGATATTTTGTTTTTGTTTTGTTCAGTAGGCACCATTAAACTAAAACAAATGCCTCTGCTGTGGTCAGTTTGGAACCCAAATATCTGTCAATAGTGCTGTTCATCAGTAACAACATATTATCCATGAATCCCAACTTATTCCAGTAAAAGTTAGTAAAACTCAGCACTCCATCCGTGTGGTTCTTTTGCTAAATCAGTGCAGCTCATTGTTCTTGGGGAAATTTATAAAAGGAGACTGAACTATTCTGGAAATTCAGACATTCATGGAAGGCCAGTTGCAGAACAAAGTCTAGCTACCTAACCAGCTTCAGGCTGTTAAAACCATAGGTGTAACTCAAAATTCAGCAGGAGAACCATTGACACTAATGTGCTCTAAAAAGAGGGTATTCTGATTGACTTTTAGATCCACATCCACAGCAAAATTAAGAAAGGTCTCCAAACCCAAAGCTTAGATGTAGCATCTGTTCAACCTTTTACACATTTTCTCACAACATACGATATTTTAGTAATATCTTTAAAAATAGGATTGCCAACTTGTTTTCACTGTCCAAGGATACATGGAAGGGATCGTTTTAGACTATAAGATTCATCATAGATATAGACCATAAACATGATCAACCCATGATTAATCCCCACGATTTTCAAGAATAAGTCAGTCTGCTGTGGCAGAGGAATGAAAAAGATAACCGTCAACTTGACAAATATAATCACTGACATATTCATCAGTATTCATCTGAAAGAACCTGCACTGATGAATATGTCAGAGATTATATTAATTGAAGCAGGTTACTAATGCAGCAAAAGTCTCTTTAGTCAGACGCAAAAACAAATGTTTAAAGTGATAAATGCCAAAATCAGGTTTTTTTTAAAAAAAATTTTTTTGTTGTTTTTTTGGGAAAGCCATAAGGAACTTGCACTTGTCACTGTGATATTTGGTGTCTTGTATGACTGAATCTACAAAGGAAGGGATGTTAAAATAAACTAGAAATATCATTTAAAAAGGCACTCCACTATTTTAGTATTACACCTGCCCAAAGTCAGAGCAGAGACATGGCACAAGCTGCATCCACACTGGAAGCAATTTCCAGCGACATGGTGACCACAGACCATAGAAAGTTAATGACATTCGGTAACTTCAAGGGACTATGGGTGAAATAACTGCTGGCAACACGGAGTGGGCGGGTCCTGAGATAAACTTTCTCAACCTTTCTCAGCAACTACCAATAAGAGTGCAAGGTGCCACTGACTGACATGTGACCTGGTAGTAAATACAATAGAGAGTTCTCTAGGCAGCCAGAGCCTGGAATATCCACTAGCTGTCAGCTTCTAAGTGATGTGCAATGAGCAAATTGCTTTCAATGTGGACACAGCTTAAAGTTCTTGTAGATTTCTATTCTGGATTCTTTAACACCTAAGAGAACTGTTCTGTCACCTTTCACACCAGTCATCAAAGAACCAAGAAAATTAACCAGTGATTTTTGTCAGGTTTTATCAGATCTGACTGGAGATTCTATAAATGCAGTTTTTATTTCTTGGGGTCCATTGAAAGTCATGTTTCCCTCTGCCTTCATTAGATAGAGGCCTGGACTTGTCAGTGCAAAATAAGTTCCCAGAGGCGTTATTAAGATGGCTGCTGAGTGGCAAGACTTGCTTCTAGAAGGACTTTAAACAGAGTTAGGGTGTGTGATTTACCATTATTGATGATAACCGTAATATTTAAAAATGAAAAATTGATATCCCCTCGAAAACACGCATATGATAATATCACAAATAAACCCAGCATGTAGTGAAAATCGGATATTGTAAAACCCACTACTCCTCCACATCAAACGGAGCCAGTTGAGGTGGATCAGGCATATGACTAGGATGCCTCCTGGACGCTTCCTAGGTGAGGTATTGCGGGTATGTCCTACTAGGAAGAGGCCCCGTGACAGACCCAGGACACACTGGAGAGATTATATCTCTCGGCTGGCTTGGGAACGCCTTGGTGTCCCCCGGATGAGCTGGAGAAGATGGCCGGGGAGAGGGAGTTCTGGGCTTCTCTGCTTAGACTGCTGCCCCCGCGACCTGGATAAGTGGTAGAAGACAGATGGAAGGTGACAATCCTAGTCTGAATATAGCGAAAACTGGGCAAAACCTTCAAGTTCCTTTATTGGGTCAACCACAAAAACACCATCAGTTCATAGGTTTCCCATACTACAACTTTGGAGTACAAGAAAAATTATTTTGCTGTTTTTTGTTTGTTTTTTTTGGTTTGTTTTTTTTTCCTTTTTCTTTTTTAAGTACTCTTCCTTCATTCACACTGTATCCTATATTATGTACTCCTAGAATTTTAAATTAAATCAACATTCAGGCTCTCTGAGCATTAAGATATGTAGCAGTGCCAGGTACCCAGGAAGCTATACTTTTTTATTACCCAGTGTTAGGCTCATTAACGGTGTGTGATGAAAGCTGCTGGTAATGAAACCAAATGTATCACTAAACCCTTGGCTGCCAGTTAGTTGGGCTAACCCCTAACCCTAGTAATAGTTAGGTTGGGCAGTTGCCCCTCACCTGGCTCATACTGCTGGTTGTGTGGTAATATAAAAGTGTGATATGTAACAGTGTTTGAGTGCTAACCAGCTGGTCTGATGGTGTGTGTTACAGAGGCCCCTCCTTCTTACAATGAGAGCTGCAACACATGAGGTGGAAGAAGATGAAACCAGGACAACAATCACTGATATCCACCAAACTGTTGAAGTGAACTGCCATTCATGTACAAAGCGAATGCCTTTTCAAAATTAAGAGTCCTGCTATTTTAAAAAGTTAAAACAACCAAAATGATCAAAGACACAGGAACTTATGTATCCTGGTGTGATGAGGTGATTTTATGCCAACAACCCTACATTTGTGTAATTTCAGCCTTTTAGAAATCAGTTTTTTTTTTATTGGAAATGAAAGTGCATTGACCTCAAACTCTGGTGTCCAGTGAACAAGTGCCTTCACTAATCAAACAGGGGGTATCCTCTCTGCAGGCAATCACCAGCCTTTTTAAAAGCTAGATCTGGTATACATTTAGCACTTTGAATGAATAGAGAGGTGCTGGATTTTAGTTTGTTGTTCAGGATGCAAGTGTTTAAGTTGTGGGATATTAAGAAATGCCTTGGATGGCATCTGTGATGTCATGTTTGATAGTTTTATGTATGAAAATAAATATTAAGCAAACCATCTTATCCAGATTTTAGCTTGATGTCATTGCAAATTTAAACTGTGGGATTTTTAGTAAAAACCGGTGAAGACGGCCGTTCTGTTTGAAATCGTTTTAGAAAGTTGGTTTGTGTATTGTTTTGTTTTTTATGTTTGCTTTTTAATCAGTTTGCAGTTTCATGATGGTGATAAACAATCAATGTTCCTGTTGCAAGTTGTCTACATACAGCTCTGTAAGGACATGGTATGGTCCAGTTTAGCCTTTAAAGATCTCCACCATGTTTGATTATTTACTTTCATGTCCTGTGCTGTAAGGACTGCTGAGTTCCTACAAAAATGGTGTTGTGTGTTCCTTCCCTTCCCCTGCTGGATGTGTGTTGATTCTGTATGTGTCAGTTCCTTTTGAGTCTTATGTCTTTTAGCTGTTATAGAATAAGGCAGCATCACTGTGATCTGAGGTTTTATTTGGCCCTTCATAATGAATATCATAATCTGTTTTAATCATTGAAATTTGTGAAAAAGTCTTCATATTTCTTGATTGACTTAAATCTCTCAAAGACATATTTATTTATTGTTCTGAGTGTCTTCCAACTACTGTTTGGATTCCAATAAATCTGTTAAACCTACAAACTGTGTCATACTTCTGACTCAAGCAATAGGAGATTGTTTCTGTTTTAAAAGAATGTAACTTTACTAACCAGCCATTTTCACTCATTCACCATTTCACCTGCTAACCTGCTTATCTTCGTATTAATAACCCTAGAGATTCCATCTGTCCGTTTGTTCTTTGCCTAAATGCAATATAGAGCTTGTGGTTGTTTGAATGAGCATTTCCCATACTTTTGCTGTTATTGTTGGTTACTATTTTTTTTTTTCCCCTAGATCCATTGTTCACAAAATGTGGCCTGTGGGCGAATGAAGGCCTTTGGTTACATTTTGTACAGCCAGCAGACACAATATTGATTGATGAAGCGTATGATCTGAGCAGGTCGTCTACTAATCGGAAGGTTGGTGGTTCGATTCCTGGATACCCCAGTCTGCATGCCGAAGTGTCCTTGGGCAAGATACTGAACCCCAAATTGCTCCCGATGCGCTCATCGGAGTGAATGTGTGAGTGAATGTTAGAAAAGCACATAAGTGTAGAAAAAGGTGTTTGTATAAATGTGTCTGTGATTGGGTGAATGAGACATGTAGTATAAAAGCGCTTTGAGTACTCACATAGAGTAGAAAAGCGCTAAATAAGTACCTGTCCATTTACCATGTTTCATTTTACTGTGATATAAGATTTTTTTTGGATCGGCTGTACAGATATATTGTCAGTAATATTTTGCAGCTTATTTAGTTTTTCTATTTTTATTTTTCATCTTTGGTAAATAGTAAGTCACAGTCAGTCATCTCACTGTTATTTTGAAAGTTCAGTTGTTCCCAGCCAGTTAACCAATGAGTGACTGCTTAGAAAACACGGACTGTGATGTACTCTGCAGCCCACATGGGGAGGACGTTGACAGTCTGACCCACTGCATCACAGATTACATCAATTTCTGTGTGGAGAGCACTGTACCCCTGCCTCTATTCCACTGTCACCTCCCACCCCCTCTCATTGACTGCTGATCTGGTGAGGAAGCAGCTAAAGAAGAACAAGACCAGAAAAGCAACAGGCCCCGATGGCATCAGCTCCAGACTGCTCGGGGACTGTGCAGACCAGCTATGTGGGGTGGTCACGCACCTGTTTAATCTGAGCCTTAGTCTGGAGAAGGTCCCCGTCCTGTGGAAGACTTCCTGTGTGGTTCCAGTACCAAAGACTGCGTGCCCCAGGGAGCCTAACCATTTCAGACCTGTGGCCTTAACTTCTCACCTGATGAAAACCCTGGAGAGGATCGTACTCAGCCACCTCCGACCTCTGGTGAGCATACTGCTGGACCCCCTGCAGTTTGCTTATCGTCCTGGTATTGGGGTGGATGATGCAGTCATTTACTTCCTGCACAGATCACTGTCACACCTGGAGAGTACTGGAAGCACTGTGAGGGTCATGTTTTTTGACTTTTCGATTCAACCAGCACTGCTGAGGGGGAAGCTGGAAGGAGCAGGAGTCCACCATCCCCTTACTGCATGGACAATCGACTACCTCACCAATAGACCACAGTACGTGAGCCTGCAGGACTGTGTGTCTGTGGTGGTGGTATTCAGCACGGGGGCCCCTCGGGATGGTGCTCTCTCCCTTCTTCTTCACCCTCTACACATCGGACTTCAGGTACAACACCACCAGCTGTCACCTCCAGAAGTTCTCAGACGATACGGCCATTGTTGGATGTGTATCTGAGGGGAATGATCTGGAGTATAGGAAGGTCATCACTGACTTTGTCATCTGGTGTGAACTCAACCATCTGCACGTCAACACCAGTAAGACGAAGGAGATGGTGGTTGACTTCCGGAGAAAACCAACACCTATCTTACCGGTGATCATCCAGGGTTTAGACATCAAGGTGGTGGACAGGTACAAATTCCTGGGTGTTCACCTCAACAGTAAACTGGACTGGTCAGATAACACTCAAGCTCTGTACAGGAAGGGCCAAAGTCAGCTCTATCTGCTGGGCAGGCTGAGGTCTTTTGGGGTGTGCAGGACATTACTGAGGACGTTTTACTGGGTGGTGGTGGTGGTGGCCATCTTTTATGCAGTCGTCTGTGGGGAGGTGGCAGCACGGAGAGGGACCATAAATGACTTAATAGGCTGGTGAAGAGGGCCAGCTCTGTCCTGGCCAGTCCCCTGGAGTCCACAGAGGAGGTGGGTGAGAGGAGGATGTTAGCCAAGCTAATGTCCATTGTGGACAACACCTCTACCCCCCTGCATGAGACTGTAGAGGCCTTGAGCAGCTCCTTCAGCAGTAGACTGTTACAGCCACTGTGTAGGACAGAGCGTTACCGTAAATCTTTCATCCCGACAGCAGTCAGACTGTACAATACACACACAGGATAAATACCTGCTAAAAAAAATACATGTGCGTGTATATATTATCATTCCCACTGCACTTTATGTACATATAAAAAATCTCTGTGGCATGTCTTAGTGTATCTCAGTGTATATAGTACAATTTGTACATATTACAATTAGTCTTGTATTGTGTTTTTTACGGCCTTCTGCAATTTTAGCAGTTTTAACACTTCTAGCATTTTTTGGTTGTACTTTATCTCTATTTTAAATTTTTATTGTTTTCTAATATATCCATCTCAATTTTTCTTTTCCGACCCTTGTGCTGCTGTAACGTGAATTTCCCCAGTGTGGGATTAATAAAGTCTACCGTATCTTAACTAAACTCTTTCCCGTTTAGTTTTCACATGGGCAGGCTGGTCAGGTTGCTGTTGTGATGGTCCTTGATGTCATTCAGATGTCTCGAGTCTTTTGTCCCATGGTCGGATGTCCTTCCATCTTGGAGGTGTTCCTCTTTCTGCTTAGCAGCTATGAGCTGCAGTGGCTTTTTAACCAGAACCTGCAGCTGGTGGAGAGCTGATGTCACTATGTTGAACGTACCAAGGAATACCATCATTAGCTACAGTCCAAGATGCAGAATTTATTAGAAAGGCAGATGAATACTGTTATTTATTATCACATATTGGGGTTTTGTTTGTTAGTTTTTTTAATTTATTTAAGAAAGTATGGGTGCACACATGCTCATGCATGAACGTGTGTGTACCTGTTGCCTTGCAGATATAGCAATCTATTTGTGTGGGATTCATCAGTAGAAAATCTTTGGGATGTGGTAAAATCTTAAAGATTGGCAGGTTGAATGTGCACCCAAAAAATCTGCAGAAATGATATGATGAAATTATGTCAACATGGAGCAGAATAAAAAATAAATGCATCACAGCAAGAATTGAGGCTTTTTGCTGCCATAATAAAATGCTCAGTGAGGGAAAATGATTGTGTAGTGTGTTTCTGTTGCTGTTACAACCCAACAGGGAGGTTAATATGTTCACAAGGAGCAACCAATCAAAATAATTATTTTGAGCTGTGAATCATGCAAAGCTAATCTAGTACAGTTTGAGAGCTGAACCTGGCACCTCTCAAATTAGTTTTCACAATGCAGCTGGAAAACAGATTGGGCTAGTCAAGGTTAGTCAAGTTCTGGAGACTGCCCAATCTATTCTGCAAACAAGAAGGGCACTGGATAGGGCAAAGCATATGGGGCCAGACACTGGCCAAGGCCAGCAGAGTTGCAAGAATGTATTTAGAACTAGCCAAATTACACCAGGGTCAGTTTGACAATACAAAGTGGAGTCAACCAGTTGTCTTTCGTATTATGAGAAAGCTGTCAGTGTCTCCTTCTAGCTGGAAACGACCTGCAACAGTTGCTGGAAAACAAACCATTAAAGCATGTAAAACTAGCTACACCTAAAAGAGTTGCTTCTAACAAGCTAATAATGTTAATGATTTATCTGTCATAGTACTCCAAAATACACAATTTAGTGTGTGCTTAGCTGACAGTTTTGTATTTGAATCGCTTTATACTTTACATGAATATGCTGGTGAATTTAGTAAAGGATCAAAATGTGTGTCATTCTTCTGGTATATACAGTTAGGACAAAGACAAAATTTTGTAGATTTTCCTCTGTACACCACCAAAGTGGATTTTAAATGAAACAATCAATATATGACTGAAGTGCAGACTTTCAGCTTTAATTCAAGACATTTTACAAAAATATGGCATTAAACTGTTTAGGAATTACAGACATTTTTATGCACAGTTCCCCATTTTCAGAGTCTCTCAGATTATATATATATTTTTTATTTTTATTTTTAAAGTAGATTTTAGAAATATCCTTCTGTGTTTGACTGGTTTGAAACTGCTTTTTAAACAATTAAATGGGGGAAATAAATAACAGGAATATTTTCACTTATATTTTTTTTATTTGAAGCATTTCCCCTTAACACAATTTTAAAAGTCAGTTTTTTCTTACTTTGAGAAACAAGTCATTATTTGATCTTCATTCAAATAACCGCTTTCTAGGTAATTTATATTATAAATTACTGTCAGCACACTTTGTGACATCTTCAAACTTATAGGTGTGGATTTCAGGCAGGACCCAGGGGACATGCTTCCCCAATTTTGGTGGAGTTCATACCACTACTGAATCTTTTGTAGTAAACTTATTATCCCAGCCACACACACATACATGCAGTGCTGTGAGCTCAGTCAGCAGCAGCTCAGTATCTCCTCCTGTCATCTCACATTGTGCCAGAAAGAAAGGAGAAGGAGATCTGATATTAGGACATTTTTTTGTTCAAAAGTAAACTGTGAGACACTTTTTTGAGTTTAGAACGGTTGTTGTTAGTGTTCTAATTAAAGTTAAGAAACCGTTGCGTGATCTTCTTCTTTTCAGCTGAACTCAGTAACACAGTTGAGATGTACATGATTCCTTAAAATCCTCACATGTAACTGTGACCTGTGTTGAGTGTGCAGAAAGTTTTGAACATGAACAGAAATGTTAAAACATGTGAGCTATTAAAGTCCAGAGCTTTATAATTTGAAATAAATTAATTTATATGTTATGTGAACATGAGACTCATGTACATTAAAGCAGGATACTTCCACAAACAAGACACAAAAGCAGCCTGATATCAGACAGAACTGTTACACTCTGACTTTCAGTCTGGACCCAGGCTACCACAAAAGAGGACAGAAGAGTAAATAATGTGTGTTGACTCAGCAGGGATAATACTGAATGAGAAAAGTTGAGAATAATTACTCTAAAGTAATACAGAATTGCATTAGTCTGTATTCCAGACATTTGTGCCATAAACTGATACAGAAAAGGTACACATTGGTGCACCAGACCTCCTGCTAAAGGTTTGTTTTCACTTTTTTGTTTAATTAATAAACAAACAAACATAATAAAACATTTAAAAGCTTACATTTTACTTCTGATAAAAGAGGTAAAACTTGGTGGCAGAGTAGAAGACTGAGACCTCAAACATGCCATTTTTATTTACAGTTAAGTATTTTTATCTTTTGCTAATAATATGCATTCCATACTTTTTCATTATATTTCAGGCTCTTTCTTTCTATAATAATAACTGTGGTGGACAGACATTATCAGGAAGATTAACCATAATGTAGTTTTGACTTGAGCCCCATTTATTAACCAGCGAAAATACTGTTAACGTATTCTTTATAGTTATAGTGTGGCTCGTCTTAGTTTAAATAAATGAGCCTGGCTAGTGCTGTCCTCACTGTGGGCGAGCTGAGGTTTTCCCAAATTGAGCAAGGACGAAAGCATATACATTATAAAAGATTTTATCCTGTACTGTCAAGAATGAATGTAGCGAGCGCTGACAGCACGTCACGTGCTCGTGCGGGTGGGGCGGAAGTGGACACTCTTGTCTTCCTGTCCCATCCGTCCCCACCTTCGTTCGGATTCAGCCACGGACTACAGTATGTATGATGAAACTTTGCTGTTGTAACTTTTCGCTACTTTTCGTTTTGCCTTTCGGCGATGTATAGAACATTTTCACAGCCTCAAACTGTCTGCTATCGCTCCCTGCTCATAATGCTGTTCCACGGAAGCGAGCTTTTCGCTGCCATTCTTCCATCTTTAACCCAGTTTGTGTTTCTCATGTATTAGCATACGTTCTGGTCACAGAGCTAGCGATGGACTTTTCTAAAGTAAAATTAACGTGTGATATTTGAAAAACGTGGAAGGTGGTTGTTAAAACACTCAGTTGTTTTGTAGGTATCAGGAGAATCATCAAAGATTCCTATAACTATCAGGATTTTTAAAAAGAAAGATTCTGTCCACTAAAGGAAATATTTTTTAACTCGTTTCCTAAACATAACAAAGATGGCAGCCCACCTGCTGCATGAATTGAAAACAAGAGTCACAACATGGGGAATGACATTTAAAAACATATTTTTTTAATTAATACTTTCACCATTTTTTTCACCTGGATTGTTAGAAACATCTTTCGAGATTCTGCAGATACCTCCAAGATGACTGGAAGTGCTTTTAAACAACTTTCAGGGGTTTTCGAATGTAATGTGCAAACTTTACTTTTAGAATAAACAATGGTTAGCTCTGTGACCGCTGGTCTGCTATTGCTAAAACGCGGGGGGGGGGGGGGGGGGGGGGGGGGGGGGGGGAGCCGAGGGGGGGGGGGAG
>VUQI01026796.1:10981-24404 GCA_015106735.1 Paratilapia polleni
ACATTTTTTATATATTTTTTTTTTTTTTCCTCATTGTTGTTTTTTTTTTTTTTTACAAGCAACTTCATAAAAAGAGTAAATAATTAAAAGACCTCCTGGGATGCAGGAGGATGCAAAAAAGTAAAAGCATTGCTTTTAGAAATGTTAGTAATTACTTCTTCTTATATGCCATTAGCTTTTGATGCTCAGACCACCTTGTTTTCATAAATTCTAACACACACTGAGTCACTTGTAGACTTAATATCTTCTTCTATCGCCAAACTATTTTGCAAGAAACATCCCACTCTTTATTCACTAACAACTGTCCCATAACCTTGAAGAATAAAATGATGCACATGAAAGATAAGAATTTCAAGAGATTTTCTCTTTCTTACAATATGAAAGAGTCTCTTTTATCAAATAAATAAATAGGGGCTACCACACGAGGGAAGATTTGGTACAATTTGGTGCACACTGCTTTTCCTAAAGGACTATGCTATAGTGTGCCAGCAACAAGGCCAAATTTAATCACAAAGGTTCTGGATCCATAAAGGCGTTAATGTGTGTACTGCACAACAATAGGTTCTTATAAAAAGGGAAAATAAAAGCAGCGATCAAGTACACAGAGGGGAGGAACAAGCAACAGGGAGAGCAGGGATTTTCCATCAGAGAAAAATATTCTTTCTATATTGAGTCTTTCTTGTAATCTTGTGGTCCTCCTTTAAAATTAAATTCCATAACATCTAATGAACGGCGCCAAAGGTCACACAGTCAGGCAACAACAGAACGAAGAAACTGACTTGAAGGCTTATTATGCATAACAGGACAATCTGTTGTTTTAGAGCATCCTCACGTCTAAGAGTGACAAAACAACAATTATAGTGTTGTTTAAAACACATATACTCAAACCACAGTGAGCCAACTGGTAGCCATCATGACAGATCAAGTCAAAGGTGTGCTACGGCTTTGTACAAGCTCATTTAATTGACCGAAAATGGGGCAATACCAGTTCTAACAGCTACTGGACTGAGTCATTTATTATGCAAAAGTGCTAAATGTTTGCAGATTATAGCTTACCAAATGTTAAAGCTGTGCTTTCCGCATGTTTCTCCTCAACTCAAGTGATCAAAATGTCTGATTAGAACAGCTATTATTAGTCTGCTGAGAGCATGTGTTTTAAAATCCAGCTATCTTTAAAAGTCATCATTAGGTTGCTTATATTAAGAACCCCCATCGATTCTCTGCAGAAATATACTGTGGTTATTCATTACATTGCCTTTAAACATATCAATTGACTTTTAAAGTTTACTTACAGCTTGATCATTGTTAAGTGTTTATTACATAGTGCTTCATACGGGAACTCGAGTAGAAATAGCTTGAGACCAAGTGTGAGACAGGCGGAGAACTGTGAGAAGCGCAGCATATTTACAGGTGTTACGTGCATGTGCTGCTGTCTGAATGTAGGTTTGTGTTTCACCTTCCCAGCACAAGTGCCCTAGTCCCTAATGATGGCGGTGTGCAGTAAGCTAACTACCCTCACAGTGGAGCGAGCCCCCAGGCTAGTGCCACATCTCTCCATCAAGGCTTGCCTTCATCCCGCTTTACACTGGGCCCTTTCCAAAGACACACACATACACACACAGAGCCAATGACAAATAATTCATATTATGGCCTGCCTGAAAGTTTGCCACACTACCTCATTAAGCAGCCTATTGTAACTGGCTGACATTCTCTCAGCATAATAACATTCCTTGGTCGGGTTGTTTTTGAAGTGACATCTCACTAGAGGGAAACAGAAATAAAGAAAGAAATAATAATAATAAAAAAAAAATACCCAGTTGCTCTATGCTGTTTTTCACCTTTGGAACTCTCAAGGTGATGCAACTTTAGCTGCCAGATATCAATAATGGATCCTTGTTGTTTCTTGATATGGTACAAGGTCCAGCAATGACATATCAAATGAAGACAGAAATGTGGTTGCTTGTGTCATTCGCATGGAAAGTGCTGCTTTTTCTATTTCAATAAATTACAGCTACCAAGGATAGAATGTGACAAGGACAGGAACAAAGTGGCACACACACAGGTTTAGACATCTTTGCATTAATTTTAATTACTCAAATTATAAAGGCAATAATTTAACAAGCTGTCAGCTCATGAGACAAGTAATGACCAAGGTGAGGAGGTCTGTTGTCATAAGTGGCATCATGCATTGTATATTCAGACATGAAAAGTGGAAGTTATATTCCATGTTAGGTATGGCATAAAACAACACAAATACCTAAGCCTTCACCTTTTAGACGAGGTGAGCAAAGAACTAAGGCAGCTCAGAATAAATAAAAATTTGCTTACTCGCAGAGAGGACATCTCATTCTATACGCATCTCAAGCCAAGTAAACAAACAAAACCTCCTCAGCTTTGCGCCCATGTGGGCTTTTCACACAGGCATAGACACACACACACACACACAACAGAGATAGATTTATTTGGTGTAATGAAGACACTATGGCTCAGTCCAAACCTACATATTGAGTTTGATCTCCCACTTAGGGCTGCATTGATTTTTCCTCTTAGCCACATGGTCCAGTGCACTGCTTCTGATACACAATGAAAATTAGTCTGTTTGATGTAATTTGCAAAATTTACAATGGGTAAAGAGAGAGGCAGGCTGGGTAGGGAGGGAGGAGGAGGAGGAGGTTGTGCAGGGGTGCATTCGGGGAATGGGGTGTATGGCTTGATGAGGATGTAGAGTGGGGATAAGTGAATATGCTCCTTTGATGTGTTCCATGTTTGTGCATGTGGCAGCAAATGGCAGAATGGCAACAGTGTAGGAGGTTTTTTTTTTTTTTTTTTTCTGAGTGGCAATCAGTCAGTTCAGAGGCGCTGAGCTCCTGGCGAGCCTACAAGGCATGTGGCTAGGTGCTCTCTGTCCTGGGGGCGAGACAGGGAGAGCTCTGACTTAGCTCTGACTTTTCCGGGGCAACAACGAGGCATGGGAGAGGAAGAAGAAACTTTCTCAGCAAAGTGAAAGGGGGAACAGGGGGGAATCATCCAAGTAAGGCAGACTTGAAGTTAAAGTACTGACGAGCACTTCAATCTTTACTTCAGTCTCGACAAGTATGCCAAACATGGATTTTGCATAAACACACAGCACTTCAGAGGCACTCGAAGAGATAAAGATGAAGTTATTCGAATAACAAAAGGGAAAATGAGAGGAAGATGGAAGGCGAAGCCCCAAACATGAGGAAAGATGGAAGTCAACCCCTGCTAAGTTGGAATCTGTGTCTGTTCCATCTCCCTTAGCAGATATAGGAGGAATGATAGTGGTGCATGTTCCAGTCTCCTGTAATGAAGTCCAGATGTATCAAGTCAGCTATGCTGCTCATCATCACAGGCAGTGACCTTGGGAAAACTACCTCAGCCGTGGGCCTTTTGTCATACTTAGAGAATACAACAGTAACACAGCGGCCAAGCTCGCCGCTTTGGGGATTAGGAACAGAAAATTCCAGAGAAACAAACATCTTTCCAAATGCCATGTGGTTACATCTCTCTCTGTTAATCTTGAATTAATGGAGTGGCTTGCATCTGACTCTCCTCCACAGTTTATTCTTTCTCTGTGAAAGGCAATGCTGTTTAGCCGACCCCGACCTAACCTGTTTAATAACAAAAGAGGCCACTGTCAGTGTGACAGAAGGTCTTTTACACTTTGTCTCTATGAACGGTCTGTTAAAGGCCACAGTGAGAGGGCAAGGGTGCCATGCATAACTATTAAAAAGGAGACCATTTAAAATTTTCACAAGTCGTTCCATTAAGCCAAAACACAATGAGCTAAGGCAGAAGCATCATGATTTTAAAATGGCTTGCACATAAATACATTTTTAATTAAAATCAGATTATACTATGAGCAGAAAATGAAAATGGTGATTGAGTAGTCAACTGAGTGTGATGGCCTTACAAAAAAAGCACTTGCCATTGAGAAAAAGAAACAACAATAGATAAAATGGGGTGCCAACTTAACAATTATAAGGAGAATGATGCACTAATGCACTGAATGTAAAATATCACTGTAATCAATTAAAAGTAGCACCAGTCCTTTTTAGTTGCAAAGAAAAACGTGAGTACTCCTTATAATAAAATCTCAAATTCTCCTCCAAATCTCCCTGCAAGGTCCTGAATATGAGCCCTGGAGAAGAAGCACTCCTGCACCCTTGTGAAATTCAGCAGTCTCAGTCACTTTGCCTGAGTATACACTTAAGAAGTTGGTTTTATCCCAAGGCTGACAATGGGAGTAGATTGTGTTTTTGTACTGCATATTACTTCTTATTACCTCTTTTAGTGATGGAAGATTAGAAAGCACAAGACATTGCTGAGAATAGCAGGTAAAAACATTTCACTGAATTTCAACTCCTCAGTCAAGTGCAATGTATCATAACTTCAGTGGCACGCGTTCACTGTATGAAACAAAAGTGGTGTAAAAGTGGGACGGCAAGTCTCATCGAGTAGACACAATTACAGTGCTGAGGATATGCTGTGAGCATCGGATGTAAGACAAGAGAGCCATTTTAAAGGAGATTAGTGCTGACACCTCCCTGTGTCTCAGCATGCAGTGATCACACTGCGCCAGCTACTGTGTGTGGGAGGCCTTTTGTCACTTGTACCATTCAAAGTGGGAGAGGGAAAACAAGCGATGGGATGACACCCAGCCGCCTCCGATAGATCAAAACCAAACTAATAAGCCAGGATGCTCAAATTAACAATGAGGCCTCTTGTTTAACTCAGCTGCTTGACTTCCTCAGCCGAGGCACATCAACTACACAGGCACATTTAAATCCATACAAGGAGGAGACTTTGGAAATAATGACTGCACTCAGCGTCACTGGAAAAATAATTTGGGGTGAAAAAGAAGATCTTCTGTCAACACACCTTTATGTTAAACTCTAAAGAGGATGTGCATGTCACATAATCACAACAGAAACTGTGACAGACAACAACTTGTAACAAAAGCAGTGCACTGTAGTTCGGCTCGAGGTGGAGGCACATTAAGAGGCCAGTCATCCATTTAGTGAAGCTAAAGCACACGAGGCCCTCCCTTTGCAACAGTAATCCATCTCCATTGTTCCCCTGAAGAGGCTTGTTGAAAATTAATTTGGGCTGGTCAGCAGTCAATAACATGCTCCCCAGAGACACACAGTTTAACCCCTATAGTGCTCAATGTATTAGAGCGCACGCACACACACACACACACACACACACACACACACTCAAATCCACATTCCTCTCAATAGTGAGAGGAAGGGATTATTGACCAATTTCTGAGCTTAATGTACCTACATTTCCCCCCTCCAGGCGATCAGCTCACACCTCCTCCATCCACTTTTACCTTGTTGTTATGTTAACTTGTTGTCATGTGGTCTTTTATTCATTGCACCACTAGATGAGAAAATACCGAGGACACAAAGCTGATAAATACTGCACTGAGTTATCACAGAGTAAACCAACCTGATCATTTTAAAATAAGATGTTACATGTCAAAAGATAATCATTCATATGTAAGTCTAAAGAGACAGTTTAATTTGACTGGAAACAAGTTTTTGGAATACTAAATTTTTTTTTCTTTTAGTGTCCCTCACTGTGAAAGATTATATCAAATGCATGGAAAAAGACATAAATTACCACATATTGTTTCAGGTGGTGACTTTTCAGTAAGCAACCACTGCTTAATGTGGTTTGAGCTGAGTTCCTACACAAAAAGAAAAAGAAATGAAAAAAAAAAAGTATACATATATATCATACCATTGTGATATAATTCCAGGTTTATTATTTGCCTTTCTCAGTATTTTAAACTGATTCAAAGTGATATATAGTATCTGAAATGGATTAAAGACAAACACTACTGAGTGTGAGTTTAAGAAAGAAATAATGACAGTTTTGTTGAGGACAAATGTTGCTTGCAGAAATACAACCTGAGGAAAAAGAGAAAGGAAAATAAAAACTGACCAGAACCCCATAAGACCACTTGTTTTACTGCTGTATTTTCATTTTAGATCACACAAAATACCTGACACTGCTGCTGTCGGCTTTGTGCTCAACCATTCACTGTAGACCATGTTTGACATTACAGACCTTTTCACATCTTTTGCTGAAGAGTGCACCACGTATGTTTTAGAGTAGTCAGCTATTTTCAATGCTCAGTGCTTTAGTTCAGTGTGTGCAGAGACACAGGCATGAGGCAATTCTGCAAAGCAGAAACATAATAGTTTATACTGTCCAGTGTGTATTTACTCCTCCATAAAATAGACATTGTGATTCATCCCTAAGGGTGACCCTATAAAAACACATTCTGTGTCTAGTGACAGACTGAGGCAACAGCCAGCAAAAGTGTTGCAACTCCCTTGAAGAAATTTAGGACACATACGTCAGGACACTTTATTCGGCTATTATCTTTTTCAGAAGTGAAAACAATCAGCAGTGACAAAAGTCTTGTTAAATGTGAGATCACAGTACAGTTAATTTACATGGATTATGAGTAAGAGCAGGGCTTCTCAGTTCTGACGACTGTGTGCCAGTTTAAGAGCTGCGCAGGAAAAATGCATCATATCAAAACTTTTATTTGTCATTTGTAATGTGTCTGTTCAGAGAATGGCGCTTTAGTCATTTTCATGCTGGCTGTTATCTTTCTTGACACCAGCTGTATTTGTCAAAGTTTGGAAGGTTTAGTCTGCGATGATGGATAGCAGAGAAGAGTTCGAATTAAAGAGAAATGCTTCCTCAGTCTCCTTCCGAGCTGCTATAGCACACCACATGATGTGAACTGGGGTAGCATTGTGGTGCACTGGTTAGCACTGTCACCTCACAGCAAGAGAGGTCCTGGCTCAAACCCGCCGGTGGGCTGGGGGTCTTCTGTGCGGAGTTTGCATGTTCTCCATGTGCTTGCATGGGTTCTCTTAAGTCCTCTTGCTTCCTCCCACTGTCCAAAGACATGCATGTTAGGTTTATTGGTGATTCTGAATGTCCGGTAGGTGTGAAAGTCTCTCTGTGTCAACCCTGCGATAGATTGGCAACCTGTTTGATTGGATAAGATAGATTGGATAAATTGTTAAGTAAATGTTTCAGCTCCGTGGATATCACAGTGTAGCTGTATATCACTTCTTATTTACTGAGAATTGGGCACAGCATGCTTTATTGTTCGGATAGTAACATAAGAAATCAAAAGAATGATTGACAGAGTACTTCCTTTCTTATTGTACCTTGTGGAAACTATTAAAAAAAATCTGAAACCTCTTTTCAAAGCGCAAACTTCACCTGTGTTTCTCAACATCGTGGAAAATAAAGCCTTTTCTCTAACACTTTTTTGGTGCCAGCTACTCATAACCAGTCCAGCGCCCTGCATCTATTGATAAGAAAACTGTTGTTCTCCAACTCTCACCTCCTCAGAGAGAGAAACTGCAAGCCCCTGAACGTTTGGTGCTGCTGAGATGAGTATAGAGGAGCACACATGAGCCATTTTGTCAGAGCAAGTGGTGAAGGTTTAGCGGTGAGAGAAGACACCAGAGGAGAAGCGCCTGTATTGAGGTTGCAAAAGAGTGAGAGAGAAAAGAGAGAATGGGGCTCAACCCCCCCACATCAAAGCCTTTCCCTCCAGCGGTGTCTTGTGATATTTATTTATTGAGATGATTTTGCCAGAAACCCAGTGGCCTGGCTGTGCCCCCCCACTCTTTGATATGTTGCTTGGTTCTTAGCTGGCTGTCCTCAGAGAAAGAGAGGTCACAGGGTCAGCCAAAGAGACCCCCACAGGAAAAAAACATGGCTCACAGAGTACACCTAGAAACACCACACACCATACCATATACACATACACACACAAACAGCTCACCAGATGATGCACAGGGAAAATGGAGGGGTGGTGGTGGGTGGGGGAACAGGCATTGATTATTATTAAAGGGCCAATGATTTGTTTCCTCCACCATTTGGAGGAACATGGCTCACATCTAAATTAATATCCGATTAAAACCTTGAAGTTATTACAGCGCACTCTTGTCATGTTCAGTCCAAGCAACACAACAAGACACACGCTGGGAAAACAAACCGATATGTGATGCAGCTCAGGAGATTTTTTTTTCTTCTAGTGGACACACAGCCTCAGGGTTCATTTCTCTCATTAAATGTCCAAATACACAACAATTTGACACCTTGTAATGAGATAACCACACACGCGTAAACATGTTACGCACACACACTTGATCACATTGCAGTGCTGTAGCCATGTCTCGTATAACCACATGAAGACTCCTTTATGGTTACAAAAAAAAGTGGACGCATGTGGCTTAGAGAGCTAAGATTAGCTGCAGTACAGAGCCAGAAAGGACAATCCTGATCCAACAGGCCAAGGTGGAAGCCATTTGTTAGCACTATGTTATGTCCCTGAGGAAAATAGCCTTGGGATGGACCTGGAGTGAAGTACTTACAGGCTAAATAATTTCCATGTAATAGTAAACCAGAGTACATTAGAGGGCTGTGAACTCTTAAAAACATCAGCTGGAGTAAACAATCACCATAATATAAAAGGTTTTTCTTAGATTGGATCGCGTAACAATTTCTGCTGTCACATGGTTTGTAATCAACCCGTTCTATCTCCAAAGGCATCACATACTGACAGTCGTCAGGACTCACAGGCTTTACACTTTAATGCAATGAGTATCCTTTTAGTGTCATTTTGACCTTGTAAGGTAATCTGATAAGAGTTCAATAGGAGTCCCTCAATATCAGAAATGACACGACGCTATGTAAAGCTGCTCTTCTGCTGTTACTGTCACCGTCAGTTCTGGACAGGACTCCTATCTTCTAGTTAGCCATGTGATTGTGCCATCTGAGACCCAACTCACTTCTAATGTGGATTTCTGTTGTTTTTTTTTCTTGGTTGTACCCTGCACGTCAGAAAAAGATGCAAAATGCAATGAGAATGGTTCCTAACTAAATATGTGACCTGTTGGGAGTAACTCAAGATGTACACATTTTTTGTTTCTATGTGCAGGCCTATAGGCCCATAGCTACAGTACTGTGCAAAAGTATTGAGCCACCCCTCCTTTATTTGTTTTGCTTCCAAGGATCCAGACTTTATTGTAATTTTTTATAAAAGTGGTCTTGAGCAAAGTTCTCCAGGTTTTCTGAAGGTCTTTCAAAGTTTTTCACTGGACATTGGCTTCTTTTTTACTCATTTTCAGTCCAGTCCTTGTACCTGAGCATTTTCAGAGGAATGTTTTTTGTTTGTTAACCACTTAACACTGATTTATGAATTATTCATGCATATAAAAAGTACCAAACTCAAGGGATGAACCAGTATTGTGTCTAGACATAACAGACAACTTAATAATACAATTTTAAATTGCATCTTTAGGCATTTTGTTATTAGTAGCCTGTTGCAAAAACACACAATTTTTCCAATTTCTTTACTTAAATCCATGAATCTGCAAAATCTTGGTATATCTTGGCATGATGTGCAGGGTGTCCCTAAAAAAAACTGAGTTAACTAGACAAGTGGAGGACAAAAGAAGAAGTGGCAGGCCTAAACAAATTATCTACAACAGATGAACAGTATCTGAAAGTGATTTCCTCAAGAAATAGGAAAAAATCCAGCGAAGACCTGACACAGAACCTGAGAGATGCATCTGGCCCTTCCGTTGATTCATCTACTGAAGCCTCATCAGAAATGGTCTCAGTGGAAGGGTGGCTGTCGTGAAGCCATTCTTAAGGAAAGAAACAGGGAGAAAAAGCTGAGGTATGCCAAATTACACAAGAACTGAGCTGAAAATCAGTTGCAAGAGGTCTTATGGAGTGATGAATCCAGTGATGGGGTCATCTTCACAGAGAATGGAACAAAAGGCGGCCAACATCCAAAGAAGAGCTTTGAATGTCCTTCAAGAAGCCTGGAGAACTATTCCTGAAGACTACTTAAAGAAATTACAAGAAAACTTGTCTAAGAGAGTTCAGGCTGTGTTGAAGAATAATATTGACTTTCAAGCTCGTTAGAATTGTACAAACTCTGCTGTTGCCTTATATACTGTATTTCCATGTATGTTTCCACGTGTTTCAATAAATCACTGCCCCTTTTCCCCATTTTGGCTCAAGACCTTTGCACACTACTGTATAAATTGTTGTTTAATCTGGAGTGAACTGCTCAGAGGTGAGTTTCTGACACAGCAACATTTGCTGAAACAAACAAAAACAGTTTAACTAAATGGCTAAACTGCACACCATGACTCAAAATGTGGAAGACAAAATTTGTCACACCTGACGATGTAGAATCCAATTAGTCGTGAAACTAAACAGGGTTAATGGCGCTTTCTCATTTTCTTTTCCATTACTTTTTTTTTTTAAACTTGATTATTAAGTCATCCATTTTTTAATCACTCCAATTCAGGGTCACGGGGGTGCTGGAGCCTTTCCCAGTTCTCAGAGGATGAGAAGTTGGGTACACCCTGGACAGGGCGGCAGTCACAAAGAGACAGACAACCATTCAGGCTCACATTCACATCTAGAGCCAATTTACGTACCATGCGTTTGGACTGTGGGAGGAAGCCAGAGTACCTGAAGAAAACCCATGCAGGCTCCACGCATTCTCCACACAGAAGTCCAACTGGCCGGTGGATTCAAACCCAGAACCTTCTTGCTGTGAGGCAACAGTGCTAACCACTGCACCACTGTTCCTCCCTTAGTCATATCCTTGTCTTGCATAATGTGTGGCTTAGAAGATCTCAAATAGTAAACTTATGGGCTCTTTGTCTGAATGATAATGAGACATTTGCAAGGACCAAATTGGAAAAGGCCAGTGGGGGCAAACTGGGAGGTTCTAATTCCCCTTCATCCTCTGAGATCTTTTGGCAAGTTGAGAGCTCTAGAGAGAGGGGTTGTGGGAACACCATCTCCCTGCTCTCTATCCTAATTCTGCTGCCTGGCACAGTCGGATAAAGAGGTAAAGAGGCCACCGGCACAGCCTCCAGTGTTTCAAGTCTGATTAATCTTCTGATTAGGTTAATCCAGCAATGCTTCAATGGAGGGAAGCCACCGTTCTCTGGAAAGTCTCCTCTTCCAAAAGAGTTTTCTTTTTTTTCTTTTTTTTAATCTTCAGGTTTTTATGTTTTTATCTTTAGTCTGAGGTTAAAGGTGTTGGTCTTCATCACAAAACATTTAAAGGAGACTTTACATGAGGATCGTGTTTCTTCCTCTTCCTTTGCTAAATTGCCTCTTGATTTGATTTCAGTCAAGTAAAGCGTCCACAAGGCAAATACCTTATGAAACCTGTGTTCGATCAAGGCTCTGGTTATTGTTTAAGAGACAAAAGCTAATGAAAGCCAGGTAAGGAAGAATGCTATACTGCAAGACACTGGAAGATACAATAGGAGCCATTCCCTGATTTATCACCGAGTTGAAGCAATGAATAGAAGATGTTAATGAAGGTCAAATGACAAAGCGCTTTCTCTGGGTTCATAGTGAGGTTGAGTCTATTAAATGGCCCCCACTACCACACATACTCGCCTCCCTCTCTCTGTCTCTCTCGCTCTTTCTCCCTCTTTTACACACACACACACACACACACACACACACACAAACACACACACACACACTCATTTATTTAGCCTTCTGCTGCTTAATGATCAGAGAACATTTATTTTGCACAGTGTATCCTGTTCTATTGGATAATGTTTTTGTAGAGTTCACACTTAATTAGCCTTTTTGGTCTCTACCCATCTCTAAAACATTAAACAAATAGGATGTGCTGTGCTGATATGCAAACCTCCCAGGCGATCCTCTGGTGTATTTAATAGACTATTTATTTTTGATAATCAAGCATTAGAGAGTGGTGGTAATCCTGTTTCTCTTGGCATGCTGCCTTTGTCTTCGAAAGGACAAATGAATTTGTTTAGCTCATTAATTGATTTGAGTGATCCAAATCTCTGTGATTATTTGGACTTTTCTGATTTCACAGTCATACCCGTGGTATCGATCCTTGGACAGTATTATTAGTAGTTTTATGATATCATAAAACAGTCCAACACATGATGTCTCATTTTCACAGGATTAATTTGAATGACATTCACAATAATTTGTGTGGAGCAGGCTGGCCGACATTAAAGCAGGAATGTGGTTTGAGCTTCATGAAGTTGTACGCTTTGCACTGTAGACATTTTGCTGGTTGGTGGTCTTGCATGTCAGAGTCTGGTGTCTTGCCACTTTGACACAACACCTAGCTGCGGGTAGAAAAAGTGTTATTGCATTCGGATCAAGACGGTGACCTTATAGTTACACGATATTCTGTCTAACTTCAGGCCACCCTGCTTCCTCTCAGATACAGGGCCCAAAGCAACAAGCGTCGCTACTTAGTACTTCTGTGACACGACTCTGGTTGAATACCCCCCCTCGCAACCACACTGATTCAAGTTACACTGGGCACCAACCTAAATGGGCTTAAATTTTTAATTTGTGCTGGAGAACAGAGATCACATCTTGGGAGGATAGCATGTCTGTAATTTATTTAAGAACCCTGCAGAGGAAGAGTTATTTTGGAGGCAGAGCGCTAGAAGGGAAGCATCCGAGTGGAATTTTTTTGTTCAGCCCAAGGGGCTTGTAGGTAGACTCCACTCAGCAGTGACCTTCTCTCTGATGTGGAGGAGCACAGAGAATGAACATTCTATTTATGTGCAAGTCCTCGGGTAAAATCTGTTGAGTGCAGGAACTATTTCTTCTCTATCCTAAGGAACAATAGAAGTGTTTTAATAATTAATATGAAGTTTTGCTAAAAATCCTTTTACATTTTACCAGATGATTCACCAGCTCTGTCACCCAGTTTGTCTCATCTTGAATTACCCTTCCGTTTGAAGACACCAATCTCTAAGGAGTGCGGGAAAGAGTGCTCAACTTCCCTTGGTCAAATACACGTCCCTTTGCTGGCGTGAAATAAAAGCTTTGTCACTCTTAATTAAACCAGGCCTGATTAGCGCCGACAGGTGTGGCAGGTGTTCTGTTTACTCATGCAGCAGTAACAAACATGCCTGCTACAATCTACAGTAATTTATTAAAATCACCATCAAAGCTGCCACTTCTAAGCGCGAGTACGGTGAATGTGTAAAAGTGGGGTAAAAGTGGTGGGGGCCGTGGAGGATGGTGGCGGTGGCATGCTATCATGGAGTTCATCCTTAATGAGTGTGGATTAGCGGGGATGATCCAGGCTTTGCAAAACCCCTGGTCCAGGGCTGGTCAGGGCTGTGTGTAACTGTGTGTAGTGTGTAGTGATTGGAGGTGACATCATGACACAATCCAAAGTCAGTTTGGAAATCTTTCCCAGAATTCTCCGCATTGATTTGTAATTGTAAAATTATACTGTATGACCAAGACCGCGTGTGTGTTTGTGTGTGTGAGGAAGAAGGGCCAAAGTAAGTCACTGACCCCAAAT
>VUQI01026802.1:0-16256 GCA_015106735.1 Paratilapia polleni
ATCCCAATAGAGCACTTCGCTCTCAGACTGCAGGCTTACTTGTGGTTCCTAGGGTATTTAAAAGTAGAATGGGAGGCAGAGCCTTCAGCTTGCAGGCCCCTCTCCTATGGAACCAGCTCCCAGTTTGGATTCAGGAGACAGACACCCTCTCTACTTTTAAGATTAGACTTAAAACGTTCCTTTTTGATAGAGTTTATAGTTAGGGCTGGATCAGGTGACCCTGAACCATCCCTTAGTTAAGCTGCAATAGGCCTAGGCTGCTGGGGGCTTCCCATGATGCACTGAGCACTTCCTCTTCCTCACTTCCTTTCACTCTCCATGTGTTTATACACCATTTGGCTGCCCCTCCCTGAGCCTGGTTCTGCCGGAGGTTTCTTCCTGTTGCTCATAGGGGGTCGTCTGACTGTTGGGGTTTTCTGTCTAATATTGTAGGGTCTTTACCCTAATATATAAAGCGCCTTGAGGCGACTGTTGTTGTGATTTGGTGCTATATAAATAAAACTGAATTGAATTGAATTGATGTGTGTGTTTGCGCGCGTGCGTTGGATACTTACTGCGTTGGTGGACAGAGCCACGAAGTGTTTGGCTACAGCAGATTTCTGTGAGGACGAGAGGACAGAAAAGCGTGAGGGAGAGCTCACTAACCAAACCCTGACCCTGCCTGAGCTGCATGTGTTTTGGAGCAGCTTTAGGCTCCTCTGACTGACAGTAAACAGATTAAAGCTCTTCCTCCACTAGCTGTGAACATCCCGTTAGCCTTCAGCTTTACGTCCACTCACATCGCCGGCTGTCTGCAGGAACCAGTCTTTGGCGGACTCGGCGTTGGTGATGGTCTCCTGGGTGGTGAAGGTCTGAAAAGGTAAAACAGAAGCCAAACTGAGTCAAATATCAGTTCCCACCAGCACTTACCAAAGGCAGTTTTCCATCAAAAAGCTGTGAGCGAGTGCTACATGACTGAAACCAAACTGACTGAGTTTATCATAAGTTCACTTTGTCTTTTACCTGATGGGGTTATTTTAGTGTTTAGCTGCTAAAACAGCCAGAAATGTAAATGTTCTTCTCACAGCGTGGATCTGTACGTCTGTCTTTGTAAGGACCAACATGAGTTTCAGACCTCATGAGGACATAAGGTCCGACTGTTCGAGGGGGTCTGGTTACATTCAGGCTTACACAAAGGCTAAAGAGGAGAACGCATCACAACCTGCACAGAAACTGTCAAAATCATGTCCAAACACACCTAAAAAGGCCAGAAAAAGTCCTCAAAAAGGCCTAACAACAGGTCCTAAAACCAGTCCAAAAATCCTCAGCAGTCTCAGAAAGGTCATTAAAACAAGTCCCAGAAACCGCTGCAAAAGATGTCCCAAACTGTCCACCACCATTCAAAAAAAAGAAAGAAAAAAGGACCAAATGTGCCACAAAAAAAAATCCCTGAACTGTTCCCACCCTGTTCACAAACTACACACAAAAGAATCACACTATCCAAAACACCACAAAGCACCAAAACAACAAACAGGGCAAAAAAATGTCCAAAAACTAAAGAAACTAAACCCACCCACAAACTGACCAAAGTCCCAACAAAGTGCTGCGACGCTCTGATGGTCCAGGTTAGAGGGGACGCCATGTGTGTGTGTGTGTGTGTGTTTAAACCTTGGAGGCGATGATGAACAGCGTGGACTCCGGGTTCAGCTGGGCCAGGGTCTTGGCCAGATGAGTCCCGTCGATGTTGGAGACGAACCAAACATTTGGTCCTCCGGCCGAGTACGGCTTCAGAGCCTCGGTCACCATCAGAGGTCCCTGAATGCACCGCGACACACACAGTCACATGAGCGCTGAAAGCGGAGGCGCACGGGCACGTGTGTGAGAGGTCGGAGGTCACTCACCAGGTCGGAGCCTCCGATGCCGATATTCACCACATCCGTGATGCTCTTCCCGCTGAAGCCTTTCCACTCGCCGCTGCGAATTTTCTGTAAACACACACGACACAAAGGTCACGACCTCCACGTCTCTCTCACACACACACAGACACACACACACACAGACACACCTGACAGAAGGCCTTCATCTTCTCCAGCACTCCGTTGACCTCTGGCATCACGTCTTTGCCGTCGACGAGGATTGGCGTGTTGGAGCGATTCCTCAGAGCGATGTGGAGCACGGCACGACCCTGTGAGCGCATGCAACACACACACACACACACACACACCGAAGAGCTGTGAGAGAACAGTTCAGGCAGGAAACTACACAACTGCTTTCAGAGATAACTTTCAAAATAAATCAATTTCAGATGGATCAGATGCTGAATCAGATCACTGATCAATACGTGTGCGTGTGTCTCAGCAGAAATCAGCCATCACGTGGTGTCTCTGCAGCCTCTCAGACCGGCGATCACGTGGAGGATGATGAAGAGTTTAAAACATCTCCAAAATAAAAGCCATGGTGGTGCGTTTGAGTGTCTGAGTGATGGCTGGGATTTCAGACATCCTCGCTGTGAGGAGCAGACTGACGCCGCTGTGACACTGCATCCATCTGCTGCCGCTTCAAACATTTACGAGCTGCAGCAGTGATGGTAAACGAGTGTCAGACGCTTCATTTCCTGCAACTCGGCGACAGACATCCACAAACTCAACACGTGGAGGTTTTACGGACGCTCGTTGGTGTCAGGCTGTCTGCTGATTGGTCTTCATTCTGAGCCGAGCTCTGAGGGCTGTACTAAGAAGCAGGATTTCTGGTTATTGAGGTAACTTCAGGTTTGTCTCTGAGTTTTCAGGATTCCATCACCGTGGTAACCGATGCTGCAGACCTAATCCGCTCTGCTCCAGATTAGAGATCAACAGTATGAAACCAGCACCTACTGACCAATCAGATCTCTGGAAAACAGCGTCACCACTCCTGAAGATCCCTCCGAGCTCAGAGTGCAGACGGTCGGAGGGTCTGAGGTCTGTGTGCTCGTCTGATGTACAGACTCTCAGAGAAACCTCAGTCCTCATTGATTTATTGCTCTATGAATGGATCGATCAATCGATCAATAAACCCTGGGTTCAGTTATCCAGCTGATAACCACCTCCACGTGACTGATGATGTTTGGGTAAGTGAAGCGAGATAAGTCAAAGTTATTGTGGATATGTTGAAGCTGCTTCGTAGTACAGGCCCAGATGTGAAGCTGCAGCTGGATTTGGACTTCGAAGTCGGGTGATTTTCAGCCATGCGACTGTGGTCATATGATTTTCACTGTGTTGCTGCTGTCTGCAGCTTCAGGCTGCTCACTGACATCATCGAGCCTTTTTACAGGGTCCCCCCGTGGTACCTTTTTTGTTTTATGAGGCGTTGTACAGCTGGAAACAGAGTGCTTCACTTTGCCGTGTACTGTTGTGTTTTAATATATTTGGATGAAGTATTTTTTTTGGGGGGGGTATATTACATCAGGTAAAATACACCCAACATTAGTGATGGTGCTACAAAAATGTATGTTAGCATTCTAGGGTTAAGACCAGTATGAGTGAGTGAAAGTGGACCACTGTAGTCACGTGACCAACGGTTTCCTCCCAGCTTCTCCCTGAGCCTCTGAGGAAGGTTTACCTCTGTGAAGTTGATCTTCTCTCCGGAGAACATCTTCTCCCGCGCCTCCTCCACCCCCCGAGACTTCGCCTGGACACAGAAAACACACAGAGACACGTTCAGGTAACCTCAGAAACCTGATTTCTTCACAGGGAAGTGGTCACATGTCAACACGACGCTGCAGGAACAAAGGCGCCTGCTGCTGCTGTGGCTCAAAGCTTCTCTTTCAAAATAAAGTGTTGAAATCTTCCCGTTTCACTGAAGCTTTGAGCAACATGTCAGAGTTTATCCAGCAGATAAGGCACGGCACCTCCTCTCACACCTTTACCTGAACCTCCTCCTGCTGGCTAACATCTGGCAGGTCAAAGTGCAGCTGGAGTGTGTGGTTTTTCAAAATAAAAGACTGGGTTCTCACCAGGGCCAGGAGCATGGCCATGACGTCCTGGTTGATCAGATTCTTGGAGTAATCTATCAAGATGTCGCCATCATCTGTCTGCAGAGTCGTGCTGTGGACAGGCACAGAAAAAACTTTATTTACAGCACCTTTCACTAACACACACAGGACAGTGGAGGTTAAAACAGAAAACAACAGGAAAAGCTGAAAAATATGAATATTAACACAAACATGAGAAATAAGGACAATGAATAAATGATCAAAGATGGAATAAAGAGGAAAGAGCTGAAACAATTAACCGATGAATCTGATTTATTAGTGAAACATCTACAGTCTGTCAGGACAGCTGAGGAAGACTCCTTAAAATGTTCAAGTCTGAGAAGATGACGAAGCAGCAGATCAGCTCTCAGAGACCGTAAATACCTGCGCTTCAAACCAGGAAACATTTGACTTTGAGTTCACTCATTTTTCAGCAGTAAAAGCCTCAAACAGCGCAGGTTTCTGCGGGCTTCTGCCCCGCTTTCTGCACATATCGCACTGATATGATTAACTTGGACTCTTTCGGCTGCTTTAAGTGTTGGTTCACGTTTTTCTGGATGTTCCTGCTGGTGTTTCCCCTCAGAGCAGCACATGGACCGTTAAACTGCATCACTCTCAACATGACTCAGACCTCTGTCTGCGGATGTGTCGCAGCGCACGTAGCCGCTGAGAGCCTGCAGCCCCCCGGCTCCTCCGGTCCCCGGCTCTACCGCTTCATTAACGCCCGCCTCACGCTCTCTGTCCGCGGCCTTCCTGCTCGCGTCCACGGGCTCTGCTTCCCTTTAGAGTTTGTTACACTGGGTGTAATGCGCTGCTTCCATTATCGTACAAAATGTCCCACACCTCACTCATCAATACTCTGACCTCATCGACACCTGGCGTATATTTACTGACGTGATAAACGTACTTTCTGACACATGTTGAGCCGCAAGCAGACAGGTAGATGTCACTCACAAAACACCTGATAAACAGGAGCCATCAACTCGTGCTTCAGGTCATAAAGTCAGCTAAGTAAACGTCATAATAAGGTCTAATACACACTGAGAAACACCTGCGAACCCGTCGTAGATAAATAAATAAAATAAAATAAGATAAATAAACACGTGCGCGTGTTCATTACAAACAGGAAATCCCAGCAGCCTGTCCGATAACGGAAGCAGTGACGTTAGCACTGCGGCTAGTGTTAGCCCAGTTCATTACCGGAGGGAGACACCGGGACCGGGCCTCGTGTCTGCGGGTTTAGGGGCTCGGTACCGGGGCGGCTAATATGAGGGGGGGGAGGAGGGGGGAGGAGGGGTTAAACCGGAAACAGGCTGAGCGGAGCGATGACCTTGTCGGTGACAGAGTCCGGGAAGGAAGATCGATAACTGGGCGGAGCGCTGATTAACCCCGACACACGGTGCAGACACACGGTGCAGACCCTCCCTGCGGGTCCGGAGGTCCCCGCCTGTCCGTCCTGAGGATGACCGAGCCCGCATCCCGCCCCTCCTCCGCCTCCTCACCTGAACCTATTGAAGCGCTCCCTGTCAGACTCGAACATGGCCCTCATGTTGAGGCTCGCGCCCTTCGCCTGGTACCACTGCTGCAGCTTCTGGAAGTTCGCGTCGGCGGTCAGAGGCATGATGGCGGCGCTGCTCGGTGCTCGGTGCTGGAGAAACTGGCGGACACTCCCGTTGAGACTCTAAGATCCGCGGCCGGTGCTGGACTGACGGACGGCGACGGAGAGGAGGCGAGGAGGAGCGGAGCTGTTGGTCCCACCACTCTGCACCAATCACAGCACAGAGCCCGCTGCTGTAGCTCCGCCCACAGTCTGGACCCGTCACGTCCTCAGAGACAGCAGAACTGAAGGTACGGAGGCAGATTAGTGCCGATATATCACAGGGCTTCCATACACAGTTATGAAGGTATACAAAATTATCTCAAGTCAGATTTTCTTGGTTAAATAAACAAATAGATAAATAAAAGGTCAAAGGTAAGGCCATATTTCCTGGTGCACAATTAAGAGTAATCTTTTCCTAGTTAAATAAAAACAATAAATAAATAAATGGTTAAATAAAATTTTCATTTAAAATGGAAATAAAAAGATTGATAGTGTACTTAAAATACTAAAAAGGTCCAAATGGACTGAGCTACATATGTCAATTTATTTATTTTCTGGTATATTTTTTAAAATTATAATTATATATATGAAAAACAACATTCAGTCATGTAAATATTTCTAAAAATAAATAAACCGAGAACCACTAAAACCACTTTGGAAACAAACTGAAACTGAATTGAAAATATAATTTAAAAAATAAATAAATAAAACTAATGAAAAATCCAAAACAGCTGTAGCCACCATATTTATTTTTATTTAACAAGGAAAATACAACTCTTGATTTTATGTATTTACCATTTTAAATATATGCTATTACATAAATAAATAAACACCATTATATTTACAAATAGTGCCAATAGCTAATCAGGGTTTTTGCTGGCTCATATGAGCCTTTGGGGGGTACGGTTCACCCACCTTCAGTAAAAACTAAACCCTCATTTGCCTGTTAATGGAATGAAGAAAAGGGTTAAAAACTATTTTCATTAAATTGTGGAGATTTATGTTTTGGGATGATGAGGAGAAACCTGCTAATAAGAACCATCTTAGTTACATAAGCATGTTAGTTGTATCAAATATTAAGCGTGCTGCTTTGGAAGGGACAGGACGCAGAAATAAACTGTAATAAGATTTCTGCAGCGTTTTAAGACTTTCCACCTTCACCTGGGTCAAAGGAGGAGTCAGAACCAGGAGAACATCTGCATGTGTACTCGGGACCTCTCACCCTGTGACTCAGAGCTGGAAGAACAGAGTTCGGGTGGTTTGTTCCTGCTCTCAGGCTCTTGCAGGTTAAACTTCAAATAAAATCCAGGTGTTCAGGTCAGACGCTGCGATAAAGATCTGCTGACCTGAGGAGGAGGAGTAGGAGGAGGAACAGACGACTCAAACACAAACTACTGAACAGCTTTTTTTATTTGCTCTGAATAAAAAGGCCGCTGAGGCGCCACGCGGGCATTAAACCTGCGGCTGTGCATCCAGAGAGGCGGAAAGCAACCACCTCCACCACCCTTACACCTGTCTCCTCCACCTGCCTTTAAACATCCACACCCATCAGACCCAGCTCGGCCTCTTAGGCGCCTGAAACGGGTCTCAGTCAGACCTGAATCTGCACTTTGAGCAGGGCCGGATCAGCTGATTAAGAACCTGGAGATCCTGGTTGGTAATCCAGCCCCGCCTTTATTTATTTATTTTTAAAGTTTACTGATGAAGACTTTTGTTCCTCATTCCAGAGACGAGAACTTCAGAACTTTTCCCAGAACAACAAACCAAAGAATAAAAGTTAAAACCTGATTAGTGTCCTGGATCAGACGCCCGATTAGAGGAGCCGAGCTGCACCCGAGGCATCCCAGAACATTCACACCTTTACACCTTATCAGCTCAATTAAACAGGTGAGTATTTCTCTGTCCTCCTGTCTGAAAAAGATAAATATCAAAGAACCTGTTGTAGTTTCATAAAGGCCGGAAGAGCAGAAACTGTCAGATTTAATCTTTCAGGAGACAAAATAAAGAAACCGACACTTCAGTGATTTCATTTTATTTTGCATCTCTTTGTGCGTCAATAAAAATCCAATTTAATTAAAGAGTTTGATGCTTTTTTAAACGAGTATCCACTGTGTGTCGACTCGCTCCAAACACACAAACATCTGTCTGAACTGCAGCTGGATGCAGGTTTCATCAAAGCTCCCAAAGCTACGGAGGCTCATCAGGGCCATCATCAGGTAAAAAATGAATCTCAAATCTGCAACTCAAGTTCATCCTGCTCCATTTTTTTTTTTTTTGGTTTTTTAACATTCAGTGGCTCTGATGTGCTTCCATACTGAACTCTCCCACGCTCAAAAGAAAAACTTCAGAGAGGAAAGTCATGTGACATTCGACAGCATGAAGTCTAAAATCTCTGGCTTCCTGTTCCTGTCTGATCTGTGATTGGATGCCGGCTGAAGCGACACTTTGTGAGCTCAGCAATAGACTGTTAAAGGTGGAAAGGCGTGTTGGGCACCTTTAAGAGAATTTGGTGGTTTGATGACCTGAAGTTGACAGTACAAGAAGAGCCCGGGGTCAAAAATACTTTCCGCTGAGCTGGAGCCTTCATCGCATCATTATTCTGTCAAATAAAATTGAATTGAATTCTCTGAATGAATCGATTTATTCGGTCTGATTACCGCAGGAAAATAAAACCTGAAACGCGAGACAAAGAAGAGTTTACTCAGGGAAAATCTCTGAATACAACTTCAAATCAGAACCCCCCCCCCCGAATTTGTGTTCTGCTGCAGCTCTGAAGTCAAACTGGACCCCGGTCTGTCTATGAGGGGGTGGAGTCTCAGTTAACTCTCAGGACTCGTTAACGGGAAATGCCTTCAGTTCTTCTCGATCCAATCAAAACCCATTAAAAACCCGTCAGAGGTGATTCCTTCGCAGCCTCAGGAACAGTTTGAATATTGCTAACCTACGATGCTACAGCCGACAGCGAACTCGTTTGTCTTCTACTCTACATCACTTCCTGCAGTGCGACGGGACGTCAGTGGCTTCAGGTTCGAGTTTTACGGCAAGTTTAGAGCAGAGTTATTTAGTGTACAAACAAGTTCATGAGTGGAATCACCTCGGAGAAAAGTGCAAACACCTTCTACTACGGAAGACCTTAAACGCCTAAATTAAAAAAAAATAAAAAATTCCAATCAATCTAAAGTGAAATTCAGAATGTTTAATTTTTCCTGTCAGAGTTCAATTTAAATGTTATGACAGGACTTTATGTCTTTTTATTTGTTGTGGTTGTTGACAGCTTATTACGGCACCATTTTATCTCAATTTTTGTTTTATTTTGGGTCCGTTCATGGCGGCAAACAAACAACGTGCCGTTTGAATTCTCTAAATTTAAATAAAATCAGCTAAAGTTAAGTTTCTGTTTTGAGTCCATTAATCTACCAAAATTCAAATATAAATATGCTTTTATTTCAGAGCACTTCCTGGCACATTATTTTTAATTCCTTATAGATCACTCTGCATAAATCTCATTTTACACCAACTTTTACTGAATTATTATTACAAATATGTCCACAAAAAGGAAAATGAATAAAGAGATTTACAGGATGTTTCTTTAATTTGGGCATTTTACATCTTCCATATTTATCTGGCATATGGTGCCAAATGAAAACAAATCAAAGAAATACAATAGTTTCTCTTTGTTATGCATTCACATGTATTTATTCCTTATTTTGAATCTTTTGGGAAAAGTTTCTGCCTTCCGGTTTTGTTTTTTTCCCCCTGAATCTAATTTTAAACCAACTTGAATTCAACACCTGAAAATAAAGTACAAATTCCTCTGTGTGTGAGACACATATGACAGACTTCAATGAAAAATGCCTTAAAAAGATTTTCATTTCTGACTGTGAAGCTCTTTGTTTGGGGCAGTTTGCTAAATCTGTTTATTTTGTTTCACTCGTCATGAATCTAGTTTTACACCAGCCTGTATACACGTCCATGAAAAGCAGATGCATTTAAAAAAAAAAAAAAAATTCATTTGTAGGATTTCGCTTTAATATTTTATTTCTCCCATAATCTTGAAATCAAACAAAGGGAAATGAGAAGTTTTTCCTTTTTTGTGCTTATATTGTACTGAAGCACTTAAAAATATTATTTCCTCTCCAGTTTTAAATCACGTTAAACTGAGTTTTTCATTAAATTCTGACAGTAAACGCACACATGAGAAAAACAGAATCAGGTTAAATGTGCATGTTTTCCTGCACTTTGTATGATTTTCTTTAATTTCAGCATTAAAGGTCTTCCGTATCTGTGGGGCCTACAGTGCCTCGAACACAAAGAAAAGATGAAAACAAAGCGACAGAAATGTGACCTATGACCTTACAGTTAGTGTGTGTGAACTGGGAATTAAAAACTACCACAAAAACCGGTGAAGTACGCAAGCCGGCAGCTAACATCACGTGACACCGAGTGAGGAAACGCCAAAGCTACGCCACGGACCGAAGGAACCCTGGGGAAAGAAACGGCAAGTCTCAGGAAGTCACGATGCGTGAGAGCGAGCGGGCTGACTACATGACAGGACGCAGGAAGTCTACGCAACAGTAGAAAAATACATGTTAGAAAGGTGGGAGCAAGCTGGCGGCCATTTTGGTGCTGAAGTTACAGGAAGTCTAAACCCATGTCCCTAGTAAAGCTACGTCATTGAGTATCAGACACGTCATCACAGACGGTGTCAGGGAAACACCTCGCAAATATTTAACTCCACTGCCTGGAAGTACACGTGAAGACTGAGGGTTTCTCGCCGCCGCTGTCGTCTCCGTCGCTGACAGATATGGAAAATTACGTTGCATTCAAGCAGTCTAACCCAGTGCTGGTGACAAATATACAACTAGTAGACAATCTTCATTATTTTCGTCAACAAAAGCTATTGGTTTTCCTCCAAAGCGTGAAGAAGCTCCACCTGTGTGCAGATGACTCCTCCCACCGGGACTACGCCGCCACTTTGTTGTCCTTCTGCAAGAAAAACAGGAACAAATACACAACATCAGCACAGAGAGAAGAGAAGTGTCTAAGAGTGACACGAAGCTGGCTAAGTAAAGCTTTAAAGTGTCTGTTTAGGTTTATTCTGCACCAGCTGATCGGAGCGCAACGAGCTGCAGGAGCTACACCTGTGCCTAACGAGCCGGGCTGTGAAAGCTCCTCCTTACCGACCCCAGCCCACGGACTCAGACCGGCTCAGCCTTCCTTTGCTTTGGGCGCGCTCAGCTGCTGATCTGTGCATGCTTTACACCGCTCACCTGTCACAGTCTAAGAGCCTTTCTGTGATGTCTATGTAAAGGACTCAAGTTCTCCACTAAAATCCAGCAGAGGTGACGGCCTCACGGCAGTTTGTGAAACTGTCACGACCTCTCTCACCTTTGCGCTTCTGGACACGATTTCTTATCACCTGCGCCGATTCGTGTGCATGAAATGAAGGTTTTCCACCTTTAAAGAGAGAGAAATGCCCTATGTGGAGGATGGGGGAGGGGCTGGCGGTCGATCACATGGGAGACCACAGTTAATCTCAGAACAGGCTCCACAGGTGAAACCTCTCAGCCTAACTTTAGACAGACCCGTTAAAATGGTGAATAAACTTGTTGGAGGCCATTTGTCATTTCACGCTGTGAACGGATTATTTTCTCACGTAAATTATTGCGTAACCTCTTGGTCACAACAATCAGGCCTCTTACGATGACACACGGTCAGCTGAAGCTGATAACACTGCTAAGACTTTAAATCTGACATCATTTTAGTAATTTCTACACTCACTGAAGCGGCCCTCAGGCGCTTTGGGCTCAGTAACGTTGGAGCATCTACTGAAAGGCGCCATTATGCAAATCCTGACCTGCAGACCTCACACTGGGATCATTTGAAGTGATCCGTGCTGCAGTCGTGAGTCCCCTGCTGGCTTCATTACCTGCAGTTTGGGTTTTGCTTTGTCTGCTGCACGTGTTTTAAAGCCCACCCAGTGCCGGGTGCGCCCCGGCTCTAAACGCCGTGGTCAGAGGTGTCTGAGTCGTACACATGACAGATTTTTACACCGTGGATCATCATTAAAAACAGCTGGTTAGGGTTAGATAAAGACCGTGGTCATCGAAACACATCCTGCTTCGTCTGGACACGATGTGAAATATTCTTCCTGCTGACATCAGATTTTACAGGTCAGAAAAAAAAAAAGAAAAAAAAAAAGTGACGTTTGTGTGCGTGAACACATTCCTTTTTCGTGACCGTTTCCCTCCACTTCCTGTTCCTTTGTAAATATAAAACATAAAATCAGGACCTCACCCTGTATGCCGACAGGTCGGCGAACTCCCGGCCGGCCTGGTTTCCTCTGTATCCTCCCCTGTAGCCGCCGCCGCCTCCCTGTGGCGGCCCGAAGGAGCCTCGGCTGGCCGGGCGACCCCGACCCCCACGGTAGCCCGTCCCGCCACGGCCGCGGTAGCCTCCGCGTCCTCGGCTCTGACGCAGCGGGATGCCGAAGGTTTCGGCGTTCATCCTCCTCTCCTCCGCCCAGGTCTGCCTCCGCTCCCTGCAGGAGGACGAAGAGGAGGCAGTGAGGGCGAGTAAACCAACACGAGACAGAAATGTGTCTGAAACCGGCACCGAGTTGCTTTTCTCTGTGCACCATCAATAATTCAAACCGCACTACAAACAGGAAGTGCTCAGTGCAAAGGTCAAAGCAGCTCACCTCGGGAATCCTGAACCTCCGGACTTCTCGTTTGCCTTCCTGCTGGAAAGAAAACACCGATCTCATTTACTGTCACTCGTTACAGCAGGCAGAAGCTGGGAGGACGCCATTTTTACTCCTTTTACCGCATCATTACAGTAACACACGCTGTGTCTGCTCCTCTCCGTGCGAGGAGGAGCAGGAAGAAGAGAAAACACATCCTGCTGTGTTTTTGTTTTTACTAATAAATTCACTAAGTGTATATCGTCACAGTGAGGTCAGATTATTGATCTGTGACTGAGCTGCAAACATCACAACACAAACCAAACGCTCTGAGTCTGACTGACCTTAAACCACATTTCTCCACATACAATATTTACCAAAATATTTTCTTCATCTATGTGAGGCAACATTACCGATTTATCATCAGGCAATCCCCACACTCTTATTTTGAAGGGTCAGACCACTCCTCCCTCCTCCTCCATGCTGGACTGCAGCTGATGATAGACCTGGTTCAGTTCTGGAGGCTCACTCAGACCAGAACCTGTAGCAGGTGGAGAACTGGTCCATGAGCAGAACCAGGACTACCATCACCAGCTGCAGTCCAGCATGGAGGAGGAGGAGGAGGAGTGGTCTGAACCATCAGCGTGCACACAGGGAGACAGTACAGGGGAAATGGGTGGTTAGCAGAGACTGAACCTTCAAAATAAGAGCATTCCTGCACAGAGCAAATGTTAAAGAGTTTTCCTTTCAAAAGGAAGAATCACGGGACTGTGATTAAAATATTTTATTTACCTTTTTTTGGAGTGGGTTTAATTTACATGCATGTTCTTTTACTGAATGATCAGAAATATCAGGAAATAAACCTGTGTTATGTGAGGTAACACGACCCCCCCCCCAAAGGTCCGTTTGATCGAGGAAAGACTTGGAATCCCCAGGATGAGAAACGAAACTGTGCACGCCCTGCCGCCACAAATCCAAGCGGATTCTGTTGGAAACTGTAACCTGGACTCTGTTTGGGTTCAGATGGTGATGTGAAGGGTGTGGCTCTGTTTGGATATCCATGACTACACGGATTCATCCACAGAGACGCTAACCTTGCACGCATTAAAGAGATGACAGGAACCACTGTCTGTATAATCGCTGCTTAATTACAGATCCATCAGAGAACACACTCCAGCTGCTTCTGGATCAGTTTATAGAAATAAGACACCTTCAGACTGAGCGTGCTCTGATCTTTGGAAACCCAATCAGCTGTTTTCAAGTTTCCTCTTTACCAAACGCGCCATCAGCCTCAGACTCGTACCTTGTGTCGTCGCAGGAGATGTTGTCGAAGAAGGACTTGGACTTGTCGTAGTAGCAGTTGGGGCCCAGTGGGTCGCACTCGTCGTCTGCGTTGCCCTCGCTGTTCTGAGTTTCCACACCGGAGTCGCCTTTATCCTCGCCGTTCAGGGCCTTCTCTGACTTCTCATCTACGTGACAACACACACAAATATTTCTGTCTGTTTCTATACACACATACACACACACACACACGTTCAGCACATCTGAAAACGCAGAGACGTCTGAAGGAAACAAAGACTTAGATGTTTTATTTAACCTTTATTTAACTAGAAAATTGGCTCCAGATTAAAAATGTCCCCAAGAACAACGTGCTGGCTGAAATGCACCTGCTCTCAGGTGAACTCGCCTTCTGCAGTTCCACTCTGAGCCTCAGGAAGCTCAATCTGCTGCCTCCTCCCAGCAGCTGCATCATTTCTACCTTCTGATTGGTCCCCCCCCCTTCCCTCGGGTACAAACCTCTGAGCTTCAGCTTGCTCTGGAACTCGCGGTCGATCTCCTCCTTGTTGAACTGGGCGTTGGCGCTCTCAAAGTCAAAGTCCTTCTCGAACTTCATGGGGCCATCTCGGCGGACGTTGAAGCGTCCTCTGCCGCGGTGACCTCCTCCTCGGCCGCGCCGGTTAGCCGGTGTGCCGGCAACAGCTGAACGACACAAGGAGGAGGAGCGTGTTAGTTACCGTGGTAACAAACAGGATTTCAGAGGACGTGAGGAACAAAAACATGAAATGGCAAAAATATGAGGTCATGAACTAAGGCACACATCCACGATGGCAGAAGAGCGTGCGGCGTTTGGAGATGAGCATGCAGCCTGTGACGCAGCGTGGCATCACATGTTAGCGAGCAGACATGGAGGGAGCAGTAAGTCAGGTGATACTCGACTCAGCGCCGACTCCACCCACATGAAGAGCATGTCAATCTACACACGCTAGCAAGAAGGGGGGGTGCCCCCGGTGTGAGCAGCATGCAGGGTGACGATGGTCAGGGGGCAGAGTTAACCTGCGGAGCGTTTGCTGCCGTCAGCTCGCGCCTGCTCGCTCTCTGGTTTGGAGCCTTTCGGGACGTCTGTGGAACAGCAGACCAAACAGAGAACAGCACCGTGTCAGCAAGGGGGCGCTACTCGCCTTTCCATCACAACAGTCGAGTTATAAGAGTGGACGCTCGTGTTTTTATGTCACAAAAACTGGAAACGCGACATCTGCCTGTGTGAGCCATCCTCTGAAAGGTAAACCAGCTCAATCGCCACTGAAACATACTAACTAAACTTTGTGATGTCACTGGGGTCCCTGAACAATTAGAAAACCTCTCGCCATCACTCGTTCCCGCTGAGCTTCTCCTGCCATTGACAATCCTGCAGGCGTCCACTGCAGAGAATGAAACTCCCTGTGACAGCAGCTCGGCCATGCTCAGGCGTGCAGGGCGGAGTCACTGTGTGTGCGTGCAGTTTTTTTCCTGCATGTTCAGGACCAAAGAAAAATCAGCAGAACTCTAATAACAGCATTTTTTAAAGCCTTTAGTTTCATTGAGAAGAAAACGTGAGTGGCGAACAGGAAACTGTTGGACTGCGGTTAAAGGCAGATTCTGCTTTAACGACTCATGGACCAATCGTGGTTAAGAGCAGGAGAAACGCTGCGTCTGTGGGTGAAGATCTTTAAGATTAAACATCCTGAGGACAGACCTCAGCTTGCTCTTACTGGCCTTCACGTCACGCCGCTCGGATTGTGCCGACGTCTCGTCCGATTGGTTAAACGAGGCGGTATGCCCTGCAGTGGACGTCCTAGCTACAGACCCGCCCCCCTCACAGTCTCACCCCGCCTTGTGTCCACGCCGTCCTGCGTGTGCTGCACCTTCTGGCCGCTTTGTCCGGAGGGGGCCGTGCGAGCGTGGGTGGGGCTCCTGCGTCCCAAGCCGGGAGCTGGCGCAGTGGTGGTGGTGGCAGAGGGGGTTTTGGGGATCACCTGGTCCAGGATGGGGCTCTTCCTCAGAGGGTCCAGGCTGCTGGGGCTGGTTCGACCTGCGGGACCAGAACGGAGAGTTCAGGGTTAGCGCTGCACGCCATTCACAGCTGACCAATCACCAATAATCACACTGATTGGAAGTTGTATTGGTGACAGAGGAGGACGTGTAGATAGCGTTCCTGACTTCCTGCTGTAAGCCCCACAGGAGGACAGGAAGTGACATATGGCATAGAGACTGAACATGTAACTGTATTCCCTGAAAACCCTCTTTTATCTGATCATTTCTTAGTAACTTTTGAATTTACAATAATGGATTACACTGCAGTGGGGAATACATTTTATTACAGTAGATGTCTTTCTGAAAGTGCTGTAACTAAGTTTAAGGATGTAATTCCTCCACTTTTATCCTCTTCAATGCCATGTGCCAACACAATGCAGAGCAGCTACCTAAACTTCTCTCCCACAGAGGTCGATCATTTTGTTAATAGTCTTACATCAGTTCTGCGTATGACGCTGGATACTGTGGCTCCTTTGAAAAAGAGAGCTTCAAATCAAAAGAGCTTGACCCCGTGGTATAATTCAGAAGTGCGTGCCTTAAAGCAGATAACTCGTAAGCTGGAGAAGAAATGGCATTGCACTCATTTAGAAGGCGCTCGTCTGGCCTGGAAAAATAGTTTGTTGCTGTATAAGAAA